>BQNB010124119.1:0-19988 GCA_026074375.1 Tanacetum coccineum
TCTAGCTGACAGCTGTATCCTTTGTCTTTGTCAAATCCGATTCTGTCCTAAAACTGCTGGATGTAAATGGATGGAATGGTAGAGGAAGAGGTGAAGGCTTTGAAGAAGTTGGTGTTCTTCAAGATGTCCACAGCTATCTTGAATATGAGATTGCCTTGAGTTCTTTCCACATCCAAGAAGCAATTGCTTTTTCCCACTAGGACCCATTTGTTACGAGGCAAGATTTGCTCATCAGACCGAGTAGGTGGAGAAGCAGCAGTAGTTGGAACCTCAGGAGCATTGATATTTGCATCAGCCATTGTAACTTCACAAATGCATCAACGAAGATATACATACAGAAAGGTGATGTTAGTTAAGAGCACAAGCTCGAGGGTTACACAGTCATAGACGTAAGTCCAAGACCAAATAGAGACATTGATCATATTAAGGTGATAGTCAACTGAGATGTACAACACTTAAGTCAATGGAAGTCAACTCATAACAGTGAAGACAAAACTCAGTGACCGATACACAATGACCAAAATTCAGATGACATGACAAAAACGCAGCTGGGAAAACACATCAGACAAAACGCAGAGAATGCAAGAGCCAAAACGCAGAGGCCAATTTTTATTAAAATAAACAAGACGCAATAGGCAAAACGCAGAGTATATTTTAATAAAAATCGCAAAGGCAAATCGCAATGGACAACTATCAATAAGGCAAAACGCAGGAATATTTTATTCAAATATAATCAAAACGCAACATTTTTGAAAAAATTTGAAAAGGTGGGTCCTACATTTATGCTAATGAGGGTCTTCAATCACAAAACGCAATTAATTGCGTTTTGTCCTGCTATGCACAATATCATAATCAAAACGCAATCGCATATTTAAACTCAAAACGCAAAGGCGAATATCAGGCAAAACGCAATAGAGGTTTAACAGTCAAAACGCACCCAATAACTTAAACCAAAACGCAATCAAGAACTTTAACCAAAACGCAAACAAGAACATCTTAGCCAAAACGCAATCAAGAACACTTAAGGCAAAACGCAGTCAAGAACACTTATTTTCGCAGAATCCAATAAACAACATAAGGCCTCCAAGGCTTAGCTAGCTCATGATATACGCTCTAATATACTTACTAACTACAACAACAACAACAACAAGTAGCCATTTTAAACAACACATGACCACGATTTTGACTTAAAAGGTCAAATATGTTGCGAAAATCACTAAGACCCTAAGAAAGCTATTGGGGAAGCAGTTCAGACACCAACTAAGCATTATGTACGTATTCTGATGTAAACCCAGTAGACAAAACTCAAATAGAAACACAAGATTTGGTTGATGATTTCGCACAATGCGATTTAATGAAATTCAGGCCATGATGTTATAGATAAAGCATATATGGATGATAACAAACAAAATCCAAGCATTACCTAAGCGAGAAATCTTACAAATGGGGACAAACCAGGCAAGTCGCAAAGAAGATAATGCGTTTTGAGTTGAGAGAGAAAGAAAGAGATGTTTTACTGGTCTTTGATGTCTTTGACCAAGTCAAAACGCAGGGGGGGTTTTATACCTAGGTTAAACTTTAGGAGAATGGCAGTTTTGACCCCCCACTTACTACTTTCTTTTCATTTAGGGTTTAATAGTTGCTAAGGGATTAGTTAAATTGCATAAATTGCACAATTGGTCCTCTATGTATTGTGAGACTAGAAAACAACTAGCAATTAGCACATAAGACCCTATTATTGCACGAAAATGACAGCATTGGCCTTTTGAGTTAGCACAAGTTTAACTCCCCCTCAAAGTGTAACCCCGTTAGATACAAAACCTTTCTCAATCATTTATATGATGCATAAAAATGCCCGTTAGATGTCATAAATTTGAAAAATACTCTCCCCCTCAATCAATGACCTGTTTTCTATTAAAAGAGTTGTAGTCGTTGATTGAGTGTCAAATTTTGAGAAATTCAGGTCTGATTGATTTTCAAACAGTACATTTCTACCTTGTGAGACACAAATAATTTTCTGAAGAATCATAGACGGAAAATCATTTGTATACACAGAAGAATTCTCTTCGGGATCAAGAAATAATGCACTGAATCGTACATTAGATCGGAGTTGCATGGATATAAAGTAATAAAGGGCATGATGTGCCTGAGGGTCTGCAAGCACGACATCACTAGTAAGTGCAGTAGGCCTCCGATCTAATGTACGATACAGTGCCCACTGGTAGAAGAATCTCGTTCAGTACATATTAAGAAATAAAGGGCACTGTCCTCTTAACGAGATTCTTCTACCAGTGGGCTTCCATATTTTTACAGGCACAACTTTAGGTGTAGTTTTCCTAGTTAAAGGGCACTGTGCACCTAAAGGAATGTTCTACCAGTGGGCTTCCAATGATGTCTTGGTGGTAAATAGTTTTCCCGTGGGTTGCCATGTTTGTTTAACCTGTTTGACTCTCTAGATTTTCCTGACTGGGGTTGGTTTGGAAAACTTCAAGGACTTATCAACACATTTATCATGACTATCTGAGTTAATGCATTCATTACATGTCTTGCAAAGTGAATTAGAATTCGTATCACATACAGATTACTTCCTAACGCTAAGGTAGTACATGGGAATCAACACAATTTCTTTTTGCTTATAGTTTTGACTTATTATTCTAGGATGGTCTTTACTTTCTTCTTGGGCACCACTTTTAGCTTGGCAAGGTCTTATCTTTCTTTGATTGCTCCTAGGCTTTGACCCCGCTAGCTGTTGGTGGCAGTGTTTACTCCTTGTAGAAGGAAAAGAAATAGGAACATTA
Organism: Tanacetum coccineum; assembly: GCA_026074375.1. Classification (NCBI taxonomy): domain Eukaryota; kingdom Viridiplantae; phylum Streptophyta; class Magnoliopsida; order Asterales; family Asteraceae; genus Tanacetum; species Tanacetum coccineum. The sequence goes on from BQNB010124119.1 coordinate 2,799, forward strand.
GTTGGTGAACTGCTAGTTGCTTGACATGTTTTTGGTGTGATTGTTGCTTGAGGTTTCCCAAAGGGTCAAGCAAAGGTTACATGCTTTTTTCTTAGTGACGGTGTAGAGCAATTGAATTTATACTTGTTTGTTAACCGCATTTAGGAATGAGGGCACTTACATTTGCTAATGTTCTGAGACCGTTTAGTGTAAACGCAGGCATAGTCTAGATTACTATCTTAAGGCTGTGAGATACCGTGATGGAACAATTCCATCTTGCTTCTTTGACGTGGAGGAATTGGTTCAACATCAATTGATACTTTTCAAAGCCTGAAAGAAACTTGGGTTTGTTTTAAATCAATAGTGAAACAAGGTATTTTCCCTTTGAGTTTGGGTCTTTAGATTCTCAATTTCAGTTAACAAAGAGTTTTTCTGGTCATTAGTTTTAGCACGTGTTATTTTAATTGAATCATACAATTCCCTATAATGCTGCTTAACTTTTGCCAATTTTTGCCCTAAACGTTTCAATAGATCGTGAAGGGCATTAAGATTTGTAGTTTAAATCTTTGTTGGAGAACGAAAAACTAAGTGTCTTAGGGACAACAATGGGGACCGGCATCACTATTTTTCTTGTTAAGGGAGGATTTTCTCCTTTAATTCACGAATCGTATTGTGACTTTGATCTGGTTCATTTAGTTCTCGATGGACAACACCCAGTTTGGGGGAGTCAAATGACGGGATCATTCGAGATTGTCCTGGGTTTTTTGTTTCCAAAACGTTCATTTTAAGATTTTGAATAATTTAATTGAAAGTTGTGTAATGTTCACTTCAAGTTTGGAAAAAGTGTTTTATCATTGCGTTGTGATCATCATTTTTGATCTTTTCTCAGATTAAATTTTCAGATTTCAAGGTCTGGCAAATACGATTTTGAGCAATAGTGGACGATGACATCTGCACTTCATGCATGTCATAAAATCAATGATAAATTTAACACAGAATCAGTTGCAGTATAAAACACATCTTTGTACAAGAATTCAACAATTAAATTCTCATTCATGATGAGGAGATTCCTACGTTTAATCTCCTCACATTTTTTGTCTACAGCATTCTGGTCCACTTTCGTTCCTAATTTTCAAAATAAACTGCTTTCATTGCACTAACCTTCAGTGTACAGTGATTTTTGAACACTGTCAAAATGTTCTTTGAGGAGATTGTGAAGAATATGGCATGACTTCCGTTAATTAACACGTGTTAGTTTGCTCAAAACCCTTTCCCTTTAGTTATTCCCGTTGGTTGTTAATTCGTTTCTTACAAGTCTTTTCAAAGTCCCAAAAAAGTTGAGTAATTACATATAGACCAATATTTACTTGACTTGTGGTTGGAAGCGTTCGGGGGACCAGATGGACAGGTGTATTGGGAGGATACACAGTCGCAGGGTGGTAAAAATTGGCAAGGGTGTGGGTATTTGCCTTTAGCTCTTCGGCCTTACATTTTTCTAGATCTATGGACCAAAATACTTGTTCAGGGGTTAGTTGGGTCTGTGGTGTGAAAAGTTCAAGGAAGATTCTTCTTTGAATAATTTAGGAGGTATGTATTAATTCCTCTTTTCACACACAAGGGTCATCATTTTTCATGCATTTTCTGCCTAGCTAACTCTATGGTCTTCCTAGATGATGGGACATTTGTTGGGGGTCATGGGTCTCGGATTAATATATTTATTTAACCATCATAAAGTATTGGTTTGAGCCACTTTGGCCTTTCTTAAGGTAAAAGGGGTCTGCGACTATGGCAATTTCCGAATACTGTTACACAACTTTTTAGGTTTTCAGCATTCATTATTGAACAAGTTTGAATTGGATTGATCTTGTGCGTTGTAACCTTATTTTAAGTTTATCCTTTAGCTTTCTCAGGGTTTGGAAAATCATTCTGAAGTGAGTCTCTCTTTGCTTAAAAGTAAGTTGTAAAGTATTTACATTTTCTTGTATTACAATATGACTTTTCATAGAGTGGTTAAGCTGTAGCTTAACGGAATGTAGCTCCTGTTTTAGTTTTTCTTCCATTCGATTATGATCTTGTATAAGTATACGCATTTGATCATCCATTCTCTGTTCCGTTCAGTAAGTGTAACTTGCACGTTTGTTCTATAATGGCAACTTGTTCCTTATATATGGCTAGTTCAGTTACTAACGGTTCATTAGGAGTGTGCACATTATTATCAATCAACACATATGCAGTATTTGGAGCAGAAGATGCACAACTTGGTACAACAGAAACGTCATTGGTGGTCAGATATTGTTCATATGGGATAACATTACTATTACCCATATCAACATTATTTGAGTCAATAACAGTTGATTGTTGTACTTCACTATAAATCTCATGCTCGACCTAATCATTATTACTAACCATGATAGATTATTTGTGTTATGATGAACTTTGAAGCGGTACAATGATTAGTGATTGTATGTTAAAAGTGATGATTGTTTGTTGATAAAGGTGATATGTTGTTTGTTTGTGATTTGGTTTGGTTTAATTAAGTTTGCGAAATGCAATACACAAGTCTCAGTTAGGAAATCTAGACAAGTCTCAGATAACAGAATTTCAGTACAAATTAATGTTGAGGTATTAGACAAAATCGAGTGGAGCGTGTCCTAGAGCAAAACGCAGTCAATAAAGGTCTTAGCTAAACGCAATGAAGAAATTTTTTTACCAGAAATTCTTTCCACCAAAACGCAATAATGGTCTTCAACTTGGGACAAAACGCAGGGTACAAAACGTAGTGAGTAGGAGACAAAAGATATTGAAGCAAAATGCAGTGATGACTTGAAGCAAAACGTAATGAGGTCTTGAAGCAAAACGCAGTGAGGTCTTCAAGCAAAACGCAGTGAGGTCTTCAAGCAAAACGCAATGAGATCTTCAAGCAAAACGCAGTGAGGTCTTCAAGTAGGCAAAACGCAACCTTCAATAACCAAAACGCAACCCCAAATACGACAAAACGCAGTACTGTTGTACTATACAAAACGACAAAACGCAGTGTACTATTTGAGGCAAAACGCAACCAAGAATGTCTCAGAGAGGCAAAACGCAGTGAAGAAAAATACGAACTTTTTCACCTAAAAACACCTAAAAATCACCCTTTTGAACGTTTTTGCTTGGTTTCTTTTGTACAACTTGATCCTAGAAGGTTATAACAACTATAAAAACACTAACTTTAACATCACAAACGTGAGAATCAAAGAGTGTCAAGAAAAAGACCATAAACCTTCAAAAACCAAACTTTTGATCTAAACTAACCAAGAAAACGCACACACAATCTATCTAATCATCCCATGTGCTCTGATACCAATTGTAGTATATTGGATATCACAATACAAGCTTAGGAATGATGGGTTGGCCAAATTTATAGAGAGAGAAAATGACTAGTTCTAGTAAGAGAAACACCTTTTAGTGTGTGTATGATAAATTGAACAACCAACCCCTTCCCATGGCTGGAAAGGGGTATTTATACAAGTGTTTTGGTGCCCCTAAGTGGGCCATGGAGTGAGCTAACAAGTGGATAAAGACCCGGCCCAACACCATAAGTCGTACGATAACTAAACGATTAATACTAAGACTACGAGCTAACCTATGCTAGATATAACACGGGGTGACCGAGTCTTTTACATGAATTTTCATAATCCTAACACACATTTTTGATATTTCTAAGTCACCCGCCACGCAAGCATCCAGTCAGCAACAACAACCAATGAGTATGTGCCACTTGGCGATAGTGGATTGCCCTTATCCTTACTAGTTGGCAGCTAAATATATTGGATGAGAAATTACCAAAACTCCCTTGACCTCAAATTGGCCTATAAAATGGATCAGCAAACTCGTTGGAGGAGGCATTCCATTTTTTCTTGTCTTATTTTTTTCTTCCATAGTTGTTGTAGTTTTACGTTTCTCTAAAAAAAATAGTTTATAGCTTATTTTTAGTCTTAGTAATTTTGTAAAAGCTAGTTCAGCTTATTTTTGGCTTATTGTACGAAACTCATTTAGCTTATTAATGAAAATGGTTTGAAAGTGTTAGATCTCAATTCATGCATTTTTTTCTTTGTTCCACAAACTGAATTATCTGCTGAACAAGCCTTTTGGTCTCAGAATTCTGTGAATTCTTTAGATCCCACTCCTTCTATTAGACCCACCAATGATTGTGGTTCATAATAACTTCCTAAAGTCAACATGGTTAACACGAGTTTGAAGAAACTTAAACACCATCTTGCTAACTTTGATGTAGTAGTCAAAGAAAGGACCATACCCACAGCTATCACTAAGTATTCGTGGGGTTTCGAACATACAAAAGCTTGTTTTAGGGATGAAATAATTCCATTTGTAAAAGCTCTAAAGGACTTATTTAGTACATTAAAACCTAACAGTTGGTTGTTGAACTTTAGAAGTCCAAAATAGTCTTTATCAAATTGGAACAGGCTGGAGTACAAACATCCGTATTGAGTCAAAACATTTAAAAGTTAAGATAAATCAAGTTTGAACGAAATGAATGACTCTTGGAAAAGTGAATGAGCAAAAGATATTGTGATCTTACTTGTTATTCCTTCCGTGGAGAATGATTCTGTGATGTGCATGGAATGTCAAAAGTGTCTCAAATTTAAGACTGAGCGTCCAAAAAATGATTTTGTTAAAAGGAAACTTACGATAACTGTTCAAAAGTTTTTCATTCTTGAAAAAACATATTGCATCTCTTTAGAAGTTGACACTTCAACTTAAACAGGAAATTTTTCAAGGGAATTTCTATTTCAATTCAATGTGTTCAAGTTTTGATCAATTGTTTGAATTAAATGAATTGAAAGCTCAGTCCCAAGAGAAAGACACGGTAATTAAGAAGTTGAAAGAGAGAATTAAATCTCTAAGTGGAAAAATGGATAAGGATAAGATCAAACAGGACTTCGAAGAGATTGAAACCATTAATATTGAATTGGATTCATAGGGTACAAGCTTATTGCTGAGAACGAGCATTTGAAACAGACCTATAAGAAACTTTATGACTCAATTAAACCAGCACGTATTCGATTAAAAGAACAATGTGATGATTTAATTAATCAAGTCAATATAAAGTTCTGCTAAATTTTGATTTAAATGCTAGTCTTTAGGACAAAAGCTTAGGCAATAACATCTCTTAAGGATGAATTAAGCGAAAACTTAAAAGAATGCCCTAGTTGACAATAATGTTTCAAACCACCTAGTGATCCAAGATTTGTTCAAGTTAATGTAGAACCAATAACCCCTAAATTGTTGAATAAAAGGACAGCTCACCCTACCTATATTAAGCATTCTAAGGAAGAAGCCGCGGTTCTTAGGGATCTAGTCGATCATATTAAAGCTAATTATCCCTTAGATCCACTCTTAGAATATGCTTGTAAGTATACTAAACTAATTCAGGAAATGCTTTCTAAAATTAGTAAAACCTATGTCCTAGTATCAACAGTTATGAAAACATTCAGTGGTTGTGATCCCAATGAATAAGCAAAAGTGTTAGATTCACTGAGCTGTCACACATCAAGAAACACAAAGTAGCCATACTCAAACCTAGCCTTCTAACACACCTTTGTTGTCTTCTATATGGAGTAAAACAGTCTACTAGTGCTAGCGGATCACAGCCTTTAGGCAATACAAAGAAAGATAAGATTCAGCAAACACAAGGTAGAAATTTGAAGAATAAAGTAGAAGCTCACCTAGGGAAAGTATAAATTTGTTTGAAAATTTAAGACTGTTGTTGCACCTAAAGGAATGCCTCATGGGTAGCATTCCAAGCTTAATGCGAATTCTGAACTTATATGTGTTAAGTGTAATGGTTTCATGCTTTCTGATAATCATGATTTTGGGTGTTCTTGATTGTTATCAATAATGTGGATTGCTCCGTGCTAAATATAGTTTTGTTAAGACAAATTCAAAGAGAAAAAATTGGAAACCAACAGGCAAAGTGTTTACTAAAACTGGATATATTTGGAGACCTACCCGTCGGACTTTCACTATAGTAGGAAATGCGTGCCTTTTAACATAGGGATTACCACAACTATGAGGGCCCCTTAGGAAATCATCTGCTCTAGATAATAAAAACACATAAACTGTTTCAATTGGATTACTAAGGAAACCTAGGAAGTCTAAAACTAGTATTCCTGTTTAACAATTATAAGGTTATTTATCTTGTAACTGTAAAATTCGGAACCCAGTCAATCCCAGGGATCCATAGTTTCTAATGTTCCATCTTCCTCTCTTGATGAATGTAGGTCTTCCAAATTGTCCTTTGGTATTTGAACTCCGGCTGCTCCAAGCACATGACCAGAGATCGCTCTCAGCTCACCAATTTCGTCAATAAGTTCTTGGGTATAGTCAAATTCGGTAATGATCATGTTGCAAAGATTATGGGTTATGGAGACTATCAGATTGGGAATGTTACAATTTTAAGGGTTTATTTTGTTAATGGACTTGGGCATTAATCTATTTCTCTGTGGTACAATTTTGTGATTCCAACCTTGAAGTTGTAGTTTTCATCAACCACACGGACTACATTCGCAATCTAGAAGGTGTTGATTTATTAACTGGATCTCGAGGGGACAATCTTTATACACTCTCTCTTGGGGATTATGATGGTCACTATCATATCTGTCTCTTGTCCAAAAGGCCTATAAAACAAGTCTTGGTTATGGATCGTCGTTCTCTATTTGAACTTCAGAGCGATTAATCATCTATCCAGACATTGGTTTGTTTCGAGGTCTCCCTAAGCTCAAGTTTGAAAAGGACCATTTGTGTTCTGCATGTGCATTAGGTAAAAGACCGAAGAAACCTCACAAACCTAAATTTGAGGATACCAATCAAGAAAAAATCTATCTGTTGCACATGGATTTGTGTGGACCAATGCGTGTCGCGGGTGTCAATGGAAAGAAGTACATCCTTGTTACTTTTGACGATTACTCTCGATTTACATGGGTAAAATGCTTGCGATCAAAATATGAAGCTTCAGCTTTTATTATCAATTTTTTGAAGATGATCCAAGTACGATTTAGGGAAAACCCATCTGAGCATCAAACAGATATGGAACTGAGTTTGTTAATCAGACATTGCGTGAATATTATGAGAAGATTGGCATCTCTCATGAAACATTTGTTGCCTGCTCTTCACAGTAAAATGATGTTGTTGAAATACGAAATCATACGCTAATTGAAGCAGCCCGTACTATGTTAATTTATGCAAAAGCTCCTTTATTTCATGGGAAAGCGGTTTCCCCCCCCCCCCCCCCCCCACAGCCTGTTATACCCAAATCGTTCATTGTACACCTTCGACACGGTTAAAAACACCATATGAGCTTTACATTACAAACCTCCCTTCACTGGCCTATCATTTCCCTTCTGTGTTTGGTGCACTCTGCTACCCAACGAATGATAGCGAGAACTTGGGCAAGTTACAACAAGCGCCATTATAGGTATTTTCATTGGCTATGGCACCACGAGAAGCATTCCTGATTTAAACAGATCGTACAAATGAATAATTGAAAACCATTCACGTTGACTTTGATGAGTGACTGCATGGCTCTGAACATAGTAGTTCAGGACTTCGCACTTCATGAAATGTCTCCGCAACAATCAGTTCTGGACTCTTGACCAAACCCTCATACTTCTACACCATTTGTACCACCTTGCGAATTGACTGCAGATATGCTGCTTACCGTTATTCGATGTATTTCTCAATCCTTACATAGGTGTTGATCATCCAGCCCCTGAAGTTGTTCTCCAATTAATGAAGTAATTGCCTCCTGTTCTTGTGACTAACCGGTTCACCTTTATCAAACTACAGTTGACCAAAGATGCACCAATCCTCCAAGTTATTCTACTATAAAATACACCACGAAGACTGAATAACTTCCGTCATGCCGAACGATGTTGAAGAGAAGATAATCATGATATTGGAAGTTGCACATATGGTGTATGATAGTCTTCGGTGTTCCAATTCCAGAAGTCTCTTCTGATCAATCTTTATCATCGGATTCTATTCATACAATTGTGCACCTTGATCACCAAATTTTTGAACACAATAGCAAATGAACTAAGGATCATCCACTTGAAAACTTAATCGGTAAACTCTAAAGGCCAGTTTCCACTTTGGTTTAATTACATGAGCAAGCTTTGTTCTGTTACTACGATGCTTTCCTCACTACTGTTGAACCCAAGACGTATAAAGATGCTTTGACTCAAGCCGGTTGGATTGAAGCAATGCAAGAAGAACTAAATGAGTTTTGAACGACTTAAGTATGGGAGCTCGCTACACCCCCGGACCAGACAAAGTTATGGTTGATTACTTTTAAGTGGATCTAAAGTGAAACTAGAAAAAACTGGGAGGAATTTTAAAGAACAAAGCTCGATTAGTAGCCCGTGGTTACCGTCAAGAGGAGGGAATCGATTTTGAAGAGTCTTTTGCTCTAGTTGCGAGATTAGAGGCTATAAGGATTTTTCTCGCGTTTGTTGCTTATATGAACATGGTCGTATACCAAATGGTGTGAAGACAGCGTTTTGAATGGTAATCTTATCGCTCGAAGAGGTTTTATGATAGCCAGCCGGATGGGTTCGTGGATATGATAACCCCTATCACGTGTATAAGATAAAATAGATCTTTATGGGTTGAAACAAGCTCCACGCGCGTGGTATGATATGTTGTCTTTGTTCTTAATATCCCAAGACTTCTCTAAAGGCTCAGTGGATCATACGTTGTTCATCCACAGAGACGGAAAGGAATTACTTCTGGTATAAATTTATGTCGATGATATTATCTTTGTTGCATCTACACATGAACTTTGTGATTCTATTCTCTAAATTCATGTGTTCAAAATATTTAAGTGTCATTGATGAGGGCAAAAATCTCATTTTTCTTAGGATTACAGATTTCTCAAAGTCCTAGAGGCATCTTTATTAACTAGTCAAAATATGCCCCTGAATCTTTAAAGAAATACGGTTTTGATTCTTGTGACCCAGTGGATACTCCAATGGTGGAGAAATCCCAAATGGATGAGGATAAGAAGGTGAAAGTCGGTAGATCCGTCACACTATGTGGTATGATTGGTCACCACCCTTTATCTTACAGCAATAGACCTGACGATAATTTTTCTATATGCATGTGTGCCATGGTATCAGGCTCGGCCTACCGAAAAGCACTTAAATGCGGTAAAAAGGATCTTTCGGTATCTAAAAGGAACCGTACATCGGGACATTGGTTTCCGAAAGGATTCTTCGATTGATCTAACAGCATTTAAGATGGGATCTTGTTGGTGTCAAGTTACACGTCGTAGCATTTCTGGATAGTTATGTAACTTTTAGGTGATAGACTAGTTAGATGGTGTCTAAAAGGTTGAATAAAGCGTTGCGAATATTCAGTACGAAGCTGATTTTATTTGCTTTGTCGGCTGTTGTGCTAAAAATTTCCTTTGGATGAGATCACAGCTTACGACTATGGATTTGGATTCATAAAATTCCATTGTACTATGATTACAAAAGTGTTATTGCCGTATGCTGCAACAACGTTCAACTTTCCCAGATCCAATGCCATATAGACATCAGATTTCACTTTATCAAGGAGCATGTTGAGGATGGTTGATCGAACTTTAATTATCAATACGGAATATCAACTACAGACATCTTCACTAAGGCTCTTTTGCCGAAATAGAATTGATTTCTGATCAACAAGTGGGATTGCGAAGTTTTACGCCGGAGGACTCTGAAACAATTGGCAGTGATGTTGATGAATAGTTGTGGTACCTATTCAATATATCTGTTTATAAATATTTAAAACATAAAAACCAAAAGATTTTTCATTTTTCTAATTTTTATAATACAAAAATATAAAAATCTTAATAAACTTAAAGAAAAAATTAAAAAATGAGAAAATATAAAAAGAGGTAATAATGGCATGTCTTCTGAAAATCGATAACATTTACGGTCTTAGAAATGTCATTCAATAATGATACGAGCCTGTAAATGAAGTTCGAGCAGAAGTTCCAAATATTTTCAAAACATGCCAAATGGCTTGCTATTATTTCAGATAGCAACCCGGTCATCATCTTAAAGGCAAGTATTTCAAGAAGAAAACTTGACCTCTCAACGGGAATTTATTCTCGGGCATGGTCTACTTTATGACCATGCAAAGGCTTGTGTTTACTTTGCAACACAACCCGTGCTTCCTATATACAATAGGTGTACGTGTCAGTGCATTTATTTGTCAAAATAAGAGAAATCTTATTTTTATTGGTAAAAAGTTGTCTTCACAATGAATCAGTGTTTTCAGTAATCACAAAAAGATTTTTCAAAGACAATTCGACCACTCAAACAATGACAACAACTCTTTAAATAGAAAACGGGTCATTATTTGAGGGGGAGAAATTTTCATCAAATAATCTTTTAAAACGGTCTTTCAAATTAAGTCACGAAATAAACGGATAAAGTTTTTAATAATGACGGATCACAATTTAAGGGGAGTTAATGGATTTTAACTACACAAGCTTTAGATGTCATTTGTTTCAAACTTTAGGGACTTATTTGAAATATGAGACCTAGTGAGTATAGGCTTTAAACGACATTCGATCAATATTGCCAACACCTCATAGTTGTAAAAGACTTAGGATTGTTTGGAAATAATCAACTAGTTTTAATAGCCTTGAAGTTGATTCTCACGGGATAGATCTAAGCTTAGTTATACCTCAAACAAGATCTCAAGTATGTGTGCGTACAAGGTTTTGTTGATTCCGAGGTGTCAAAACCAGCAAGGGGGAAGAAGTATATATATACTTTATAGAGTCCATGTCCTTCTTTTGAAGTCACCTTCTTTAAATTTTTGGCCTTTCTTTATTTCTTTCGGGTGCTCTATTTCAATAACCTGGTGGAAGAGTCATCTCGTCATTAGTCAGTATGCATCGTTTGAGTCCCCAGGGGGAAGTGTGGGGAGTATAATTATTTAAAACGTAAGAAGAGCTTTGTCTGATTCAATTAATGTTTTACCCGACCGGTCAATCTCTAAGCTTATTCTTAAAACGAGTAGAAATATTTGATAAAAGACGTACACATAGGGACTTAGTTGACTTAGGTGTTATCATTTCAACTTCTTTGGGGGAATAGTTTGACTATCCGGGACGTTGTTGCTTTGTGTTACAATTTATATCAACACTATATGTAAGGAGAACTACGGACATCCGGGACTTTAAGTGACTTTTGGTGTTGTGGTTTTGAGTTATTTGTGTACTCGGATATCTGGGCTTTTACTCAAGACTGCTTGATGCGGCTTTGGGGTGTGTAGCAAATTAATATACAAGTATAGTATTAATCTCGTTAGAATTTCTTTCCAAAATACTTCTCAAACAAGAGAAATATAAGGTAAAAATCTCACTAAAGAAAACACAATTTGTATATTTTTATCCGGGAAGTACTTTTCCTCGGGTCGTGTCCCAACGAAATCGTGAATTGAGAATTTGGAATATTCGGATTCGAGTTAAGAATGATAAAGGAATTTTGAACTTTTGATTACACTACAAAATATAATAGCACGAATTAAAAATAATTAACTAGCACAAAAATTTAAATGCACGTAAAGTAAAAACGCGAGCTAAAACTGAAATTTAAAATCTAAAGCACGACTTTTAACAAATTTTGTACCTAAAAATCACAAATTTTAAAAGAAAATTTTAGGAAAAAGAATTAGAATTTTTTATCTATTTTTGAATTTTTTATGAATTTCTAAAATTTAATGAATTAATCAAAAATAAACTTTTTCTAAAAATTATCACTAAAATTTTGTTTTTATTTTTCAAAAATACTAGATTTAAAAAGAAAATTATCTCAAAAAGAATTTTAATTTTTCAACTATTTTTCTATTTTTTATGATTTTTCTAAGAAAAAGTAATTCACTAAAGTCTATTTTAATTCCTAGAAAATACAAATCAAATGAGAAAAATAAAGAAAAATGGTTTTAAAATGCTAAAATGGTGCAGAAATTTAATGGCACAAAAAGCCCCAAATTTTATCAACTAATTGAACCCTAATTTTTGCAATTAAAACTCAAACCCTAATTTTAATAAAACTATTTTCTAAAATTTAAAACTATTTTGCTTATTACAAAAGACAGGGTAGAAATGGTAATAAAGGAAACCTAAGGGTAGGCGGGCTAACTTCTAGAAAATTACACTATAGAGAAAACAGTTAACCCTAAACTATTAGAGAATTAAAAATTAGACCCTACGATTTCAGTTATTTTGGCTTATTAAAAAAGTGCTTTTCAGAAAAAACTTAAACTGCAAAACTTAATAGAATAGCTTATTATTTACAGCCTTTAATAAAGGACACTTGGATTTTGACAAAAGAATAAGCTAGAAATTAGCCACTTGTTAACTGTCACAGAATCTTATGGTTTATAGCTGTTTAGATTTTGCTTATTATGAGCTTTTTATTTGATGATAAAAATAAATAAAAATAAAAAAACTGGAGAAACAAAAGAAGCTTATTGTAGTTTAAGATGTACACTAGGAATATCTAAACAAACATTAGATAGGTATTAACAGGTTTAGAAAGAAAAATGAACTAAAAAAAATGCTAGTTTTGACTTAAAACTGAAATAAGCTTTTTCAAATTAAGCTAAATTGCTATACTTGATGAAGTTTGAAAACTATAAGATGTTACTAGATGCTTATTATGTGTACTTAATGATCTAAAAAGAAAAAAGCCTAAGTCCTTACAGAATTTTCAAGAAATTAAAATGGTAAAGTGGCTATACTTGATGTGCAGTGGCAGCTGATGCAATTTGCAATGAAACAAAGATGCAGGCTAATCGTTGAGGTTCTACCTTTATACCAACTCAAAGATTACTAAACTTATATTTGCCATAACAAAGAACTACTAAGCTTTTAAACCTTCAAAAATTGAAACCTCTAAACCACTAAAAGCTGCCCTAGTGCATAAAACAAAAGCTTTTACATCTAAACTTTTCCAATAAAACGACAAACTATTTCCAAACTTGTTTTAAAACCTTTGTTAAATGTCCTAACTAAGCTGAATGAAAAGATTTGACAGAATTCAATTGGAATTTTATGAGTCAAACATTCTAATCCAAACACTCCTTAGGTAAGCGTTAAAATAAATTTGGCACTTTAATTCTGTTTACAGGCTAATAATCCTAGTCCTTTTATCTATCCTACTCAAATTTGGACTAATAGAGCTATTGAAGACTGATAATTCATAGCTTATTTGAGAGAAGAGAAATAGCAAGATTTCTCTTAGCTTATTTAAGGCAAAATGACAGTTCTGAAGCTAATTGGATGAGAAACTAAAAGTCACTTAACCTAAACAGTTAAAAGACTATAAAATCTACAATCTAATCTAAGTTAAGTTAAAACAGAATGACATTAAAACTCATATGATTAAGCAATTTTGTAATAAGCTTAATTGACATAAAATGTTTAATGAGAAAGTAAAAACCTGAACTTGTGAAGGTCTCAGACACTTAAAGCCACTCTAGTCGATGTGAGTGGCTTAGAAATCTCAATTACCTAGTGGCACGTGCTATAGACCTTGATTAAACAAGTTCATATGCTTAAAAAACAGTTTTTAATCCTTTTGCTTACCAAAAATGAACACAATGATATCAATTGATCATGTTTTGAATGTCAAGTGATTGTAATGGAGTAAAGAATTATTTACAAAACAGATTTTAAATGAATTTGAGCTTATGAACATGAATAAGCTCAAACGAGCTTATTAAGAGCTTATTTGGTTAAAAGTGACTTAAATTTGAAATCAAAGAATGAAGAGACTTGAAAACAGAATGATATTGCTCAAAATGATTGTGTACAAGCTGAATTAACAAAGGTACAAGTAATGAAAGCTGAATTTTAAATTCTTAAAGAAAAATGCTTATAAAATGAAAAAAAAACTTAAAAACTGAAAAACTAAACTAAGACTCCGAAAATGAGCCCTAAGCTCCCTATTTATAGAGGATGGAAGAGGAGGAGTGAAGATTTCTAGAATGATCCATTAAATCCTAGCCCTTGATCTTTTTCGAGACAATTGTAGCCGTTTGATCATAGTTGTGAGGTGTTCTGGCCAATAAGGGATTGACACGTGGTTATTTATGATTGGAGAAGGATTGTGAACAAGTTTGATTGTTTATAATTTAGATGTAGAGGAGCGGGGGAAGGGATTTGGCAAAGTTGGGTTTGTGGTGAATTTGGGCGGGAAATTCAGTTGGAGGCGGTTGGGGTTGTTTTAAGCCGCGTTTTCTATTTGAAAGTTTGAAGGAATTGCAACACTGGCCCTTGTCTTTCACCCGCCCAAAGTATAGTGTAAAAACACTTTGAAAATGTCAGTATTGGTCCTTGTAGTTTCTATTTCCATTTTCCTCTTTTCAAACAATCTTTTCACCTTATGCAAATTTAGTCCTTTGAACTTGAAAACTTCCAAATAAGTCCTTTGACTTTGAAACTTGTCAATATTGATCCTTGGCTTTTATTTTGGGCTTTGACTTTTATCTGGGTCTTTATTTCTTGTATCAGGCTGATCCGGCATTTGATTGTCTTTCCGTCTTCACTCTTTGTCTTGTCTTTTCCGTTTCTTGTCGGTTTTTGACTGTTTTTGTTTCTTTTTGTCATTTTTATCCTTTCCTGCACATTAAACACAAAAGCACACATTTTTCTATTCTTTTGGCATTTTTATGGCTTTTATTTGGCAAAATCCCGGGTAATTTTATATATAATTAAGCAATTATCAAAATTCCCCAAACTAAAGGATTGCCGTGTCCTCACGCAATGTTATCAAGTGTACACTTTGTAAACTAGTAAGTTTCCAAAATGCCCTTGTTTTCACCTTTTATGAATCACCTTTTAAAATCAACTTTCACTTTTCTCAACATTTAATCTCTTGGAAACACATTAATGGCAATCATTGCAACTTTGCAACTTTTAGGCTCATTGAAATAGGCTACTCCCGATTAATAGAGCACAAAAGAGGAAAATTCGTCATCCTTGACTTTTCACTAGACTAAACAAAGCTAATAAACAAGATCATTGTCAATATAAGTCCAAATGATTAAGCTCTTATACTTACAACTTGTGAACTTTTCACTCCCAGGAATAAATTAATGATTAAGATGTGTGCACTCTTTTTAACTCAACCATAGATCAATTTATCTTCATAGTTGAAATCCATCTAAGCTTTACAAATAAGCCTTGTGAGCTTAAATGTTAATAACATAGATAAACCTCACCTCAAAGCTAAAAGAGATTAGGAAACAAAACTTATAAATTGATTTGAAAAATAAATTTTTAAGCCATTCTTTTATTTTCCATATACTATAATTTTTTAAGCATTTACAATAGTAATGAGTATGTGGTGGAGGGCATAAGTTCAAAGGCAGCTCACACGGGCAGGGTAGGCCATTCTCCCAAAAGGATATCGCATCAACATCAGGTGTACTTAGTTCTAACCCCCATCCGCTCTAACGTATGTGGTTACCGCAACACCACCTTTTTTCCAACAAAGCCTAGAATCCAAGTCCCTTAGTTGCATCATCACCTAGGCCGCGCTCCTATTGAAGAATGCCTACTAACCTTGATTCCCATGTACATAGATATAATCCTTAGTTGCGACCCCCATCACGAGTCCTCACTCTCAACATGGATACCACCTTCAGCCAACGATTAAAACTATATATAGCTTTTATTATTCTATTTTTGCGAATGCTTCATTGGCACGAAAAATAATGCTTTTGCATTAGAAATGCTTCATTGGCATTCTTTTTATAATTATATTTTTGGTGAATGGAAAAAATTTCACTTTAGAAAATCAACTTATAAATTTGAAACCAAAAATCTTACTTACATAATAGATGAGTTATTTTCCAAAATGTAAGACTTTTTCTAAAGGCATTGGTTGACTTAGTTAAATTCAAAAGAGCACGTATGATTAGGTGTGTTAAGAGCTTGTGGGAGTAAAAAGACACAAATCATTCATATAAGCTTTAGGTTTTCCAAATAAACCTTGCTTAAGCAATTTAACTTATATTTAACTACATCATCTCTTGTTCTTCACATTTTTAAAATCCAATGCAATAGGATTTGTGAAAGCTTAGCCCCACAAAAGGTAGGCTAAAGAACTAGCTAGGGCATTTTCACCCGGTCAAGTCAAAATTAACTCCTATTTCTCACCAACGGATTACCAAAAAGTGGTGTTTTTCCCTAAAACTAAGCTTCTATTGCAAGCAAAAATTTAAAAAATTTCCCCTTTTTTCACAAAAAAAGTAATTCAAAAAGGTTCAAACAAGGTTGCGTGAAGTGCAAGTCAATATCGAAGATATCCTTCCCCAAACTAAAACGAAACATTGTCCTCAATGTTTAAAAAAATAAGGGTCAAAAGGAATCTAAACAAAAATTCTAAGGACATGCCAAAAGAATAGATGTTAGTTCGATAAAGACAAGGATATGAGATTTCCCACTTTATGAAGAGAAGATTGGAGACCATCAATGGAAATTGTGGGCATTGCTTTGTTCTTCCACAATTTTGAACCATGAATCCTCCAAAATCTGGAAAACCTAGACAAACAAGAAAATTCTAAGGTCATGCCAAAAGAATAGATGTTAGTTCGATAAAGACAAGGATAAGAGATTTCCCACTTTATGAAGAGAAGATTGGAGACCATCGATGGAAATTGTGGGAATTGCTTTGTCCTTCCACAATATTGAACCATGAAGCTTTCCTCCAAAATCCGGAAAACCTAGACAAACAAGCACAAACAACCAACAAGAACGAAAGAGAACAAGGCTCCTCTCATCATTTTCATTGTTAGCTCATAAACGACTTAAAACGGCTTAGTTTTTATTCACCGAGTACAAGCTATACTCGTCCCCGAATTGATTTGTCCTTGGGGAAGCAAAGAAAAATAAAAAGAACTTCTCGAGTACATGGGCGTACACGACAATGATGCTTCCGAGAGTTCGCAACCATCATGGGGGAAAATGTGTACATTCGGGACTTAATTGACTTTGATGTTACTGTAGGATCCCGTAATCACTTCATAACATATATCATACACGAATCAAACTAGAAAGGAGAAAGAGAGTGAGTTGTTTTTGTAGAGAGATAAAGAAGAGAGAGAGAGATGAGAGAATATAGGAAAAGGAATTAATTTAGAAAT
>BQNB010124120.1:0-19988 GCA_026074375.1 Tanacetum coccineum
ACTACAAGGAGAAGAATGTTACCACGGGTGCAAATGATCTGCTTATTCTGACTTGTTATGATTGTGGTGCGCAAGGTCATATTATGAATCGATGCCCAAGGAAGGTTAAGCAAGAGGAATTTGGAAAAGTTCGTGGTTGAGCTTATGCTATTAAGGATGCTAAGCCGCAAGGCCTGAATGTGGTTACTGGTATGTTTCTGCTAAATAACCGCTATGCTTCTGTTTTATTTGATTCAGGTTCCGATAGGAGTTTTGTAGATACTAGATTTAGTTCAATGCTTAATATCGATCCGGTTAAAATAAGAGCTAGTTATGAGGTAGAGTTGGATAATGGAAGGGTAGTTAGTATGAACACTATTTTGAAAGGTTGCACTTTGAATTTAGTAAACCATATTTTTGAAATCGATCTTATGCTAATTGAGCTTGGTACATTTGATGTCATAATTGGTATGGATTGGCTTGTCAAGCACGATGCCGTCATCGTCTGTGTCGAGAAAGTTGTTCGTATACCGTATGGAAACAAGATGTTGATAGTCGAAAGTGACAAAGGTGTGTCTCGATTAAAGGTCATATCTTGTATTAAGGTCCGTAAGTACGTCGAGAGAGGTTGTCATTTGTTTTTAGCACACGTGACGGAGAAGAAATTGAAGGATAAATGATTGGAAGACGTGCATGTAATTCGTGACTTTCTTGAGGTGTTTTCTAAGGAGTTGCTAGGACTACCACCGCCGAGGCAAGTAGAGTTTTGAATTGATCTAGTACCGGGGGCTGCACCTGTTGCACGTGCACCATATAGATTGGCACCGTCTGAGATGAGAGAGTTGTCGGTACAATTGCAAGAGCTGTTGGATAAAGGATTTATTCGTCTGAGTTCATCACCGTGGGGAGCACCGGTTTTGTTTGAAAAGAAGAAAGATGGATCTTTTTGAATGTGTATAGATTATCGCGAGTTGGACAAGTTGACTGTCAAGAATCGTTATCCTCTCCTGAGAATCGACGATTTATTTGACCAACTGCAAGGTTCGAGCGTGTATTTTAAGATCGATCTACGATCGGGATATCACCAAGTACGCATTAAAGAAGAGGATATTCCAATTGCTTCATTTAGAACTCGGTATGGTCACTTTGAGTTCCAAGTGATGCCGTTTGGATTGACAAATGCGCCTGCTGTGTTTATGGACTTGATGAACCGAGTATGCAAGCCATATCTTGATAAGTTCATCATAGTGTTCATCGATGATATTTTGGTTTATTCCACGGACGAAGAAGAGCATTGGAAGCATTTGAAGATTATATTGGAGCTTCTTAAGAAAGAGTGATTGTATGCCAAGTTTTCAAAGTGTGATTTTTGGCTAGATTCGGTACAATTTCTTGGTCATGTGATTGATCGTAGTGGTGTTCATGTTGATCCTTCCAAGATCGAAGCCATTAAGAGTCAGGCTGCACCAACGACGCTAACGGAAGTGAGGAAATTTCTTGGATTGGCTGGGTATTATAGGTCTATTGAAGGTTTTTCTTTGATTTCTAAGCCGCTGACTAAGTTGACTCGGAAAGATAAGAAATACGAGTGGGGAAAAGAAGAAGAGGAAGCTTTTTAGACATTGAAGCGGAAGTTGTGTAGTGCACCGATCTTAGCATTGCCCGAGGGAACGAAAGATTTTATGGTGTATTGTGACGCATCACTTAAAGGTTATAAAGCCGTGTTGATGCAAAGAGAGAAGGTTATAGCGTATGCTTCTAGACAATTAAAAGTCCATGAAGAGAATTACACTACTCACAATTTGGAGTTAAGAGCCGTTGTTTTTGCTCTTAGGTTATGGAGACATTATTTGTATGGAACGAAGTGTATGGTTTTCACCGATCACAAGAGCCTATAATATATTTTGAATCAGAAAGAGCAGAACTTGAGACAACGGAGATGGATTGAGTTGTTGAGTGATTATGATTGTGAGATACGGTATCATCCTGGAAAAGCAAATGTTATAGCTGACGCCTTAAGTCGGAAGGAAGGGAATAAGCCATTGCGTGTTCGAGCTTTGATGATGACTGTTCACAATGATCTACCAATGTAGATTCGTGAAGCTCAGGAGGAAGCAATGAAAAGAGAGAATGTGAAGGCAAAAAATTTGGGGAGATTGATTAAGCAAATATTCAAGTTTCGCCCTGATGGAACACGTTGTTTTGGAAATCGTGTTTGGTTATCATGATTCGGTGGATTGAGGGATTTGGTTATCCATGAGTCGCATAAGTCCAAGTATTCCATCCATTCGGGATTGGACAAGATGTATCAAGATTTGAAGCCGTTGTACTGGTGGCCGAATATGAAAGCTGATATTTCCATGTATGTTAGTAAGTGTTTGACTTGTGCGAAGGTTAAATCTGAGCATCAGAAACCATCTGGATTGCTGCAACAATCGGAGATTCCAATTTGGAAGTGGGAAAGGATTACTATGAATTTTGTGAGTAGATTGCCAAGAACGCCAAGTGGGTATGATACGATTTAGGGTATTGTCGATCGACTGACCAAATCAGCTCATTTCCTACCAATGAAGAAAACGGATAGTATGGAGAAGCTCACGCGACTTTACTTGAAGGAGATAGTGTGTAGGCATGGTGTTCCTGTTTTGATCATTTCGGTTCGAGATAGCCATTTACGTCAAGATTCTGGAGATCGCTTCAGGAAGCGTTGGGGAAGAATTTGGATATGAATACTGCTTACCACCCTCAAACGGATGGTCAAAGCGAGAGGACTATACAAACGCTGGAAGATATGTTGCGTGCCTGTGTGATTGATTTTGGAAGTAGTTGGGATCGCCATCTGCCATTGGTCGAGCTCTCATACAACAATGGTTATCACGCGAGCATTAAGGTTGCACCATATGAGGCTTTGTATGGACGGAAGTGTAGATCACTTGTATGCTGGAGTGAGGTTGGGGATAGCCAACTCACCGGTCCAGAATTGATCCGTGATACAACTGAGAAGATCGTCCAGATTAAGAACCATTTGTTAACTGCCCGTAGTCGCCAGAAAAGTTACGAAGATAAGAGAACTAAGCCGTTAGAATTTGAAGTTGGTGATATGGTACTGCTCAAGGTATCGCCATGGAAGGGCACTGTACGATTTGGAAAGCGCGGAAAGTTAAGTCCATGTTACATTGGGCCATTCAAGATTCTAGCTAGAGTTGGTCTTGTAGCTTATACATTGGAGTTACCTGAAGAGTTGAAAGGGATTTATAGTACATTTCATGTTTCAAAACTTAAGAAGTGTTTAGCGGAAGGCGATATTGTGGTTCCAATGGATGAGATTCAACTTGATGATAAGTTGCATATGATCGAAGAGCCATTAGAAGTTGTTGATAGAGAGGTTAAGCGACTTAAGCAAAGTAGGATACCTATCATTAAAGTTCGTTGGAATTCGTAAAGAGGTCCAGAATTTACTTAGGAACGTGAGGATCAGATTAAGAAAAAGTACCATCATCTCTTTACAAGTAAGGACGAAGCGAGGAAAGCGGATAAGTCGAACTGAGCACCGGGACGGTGCTCCCTAAAGGAGGGGAGAATGTAACAACCTGAGTTTCAGGTCAACGTCTATCCCGAGCTAAGATAATTATTTTTGCTACGTAAATAGTTATAGTCGTTTACACTATATAAGGTTTGATGAGAATTTCCATTTATAGGATAATTTCATGCCGTGATTGAGTTTCTATTTGTTTTTAGCGTCTAAAAAAGTCAAAAAAATTTATATTGTTGCTCCGAGAGCGTGAATATATTATTTTTATATTTTACTACGTTTCCCTGAGTTTTTGTGAAAACCGTGTTTAAAGGTCGTGTTTTACAAGGTTTAACGTTTTATTAAACGTTTTAAAATAAAATTAGTGGGACGGATTTAAAATATTTATTAACGTGGTGTGACCCGAGTCCTTGGCCAATTTTAAATAAAAGAAATAATGCTTTGTACTAGTTTTAAAAGGGATTGAGAATAGAGGGACTAGAATTGCCAATTTGCCAAACTACAATTCTATAAATAGAAGCATACACACACACTTATAGTTTTTTACCAAAAATTTGTCACTCTCTCCCTCTCCTTCTTCTCTTCGACCGGACACCACCACAAACATTACCTTTTCCGGCTTTATTTTCCGACATGCATTACAATCAAATTATATATTCTTAATCCTTGTTTCAAGAACTACAAAACCCACTAATGAAACCTCACAGAATATAGATTGTAAGAGAAGTGGAATATTATGTGTGTTTCTAAGTCTAGTTTCGGTAAAAGATGGTGTTTAAGATTAGTTAGATTGTGTTATTTTGAATGTATGGTTGTGAAATGGCTAGGTTTGGTTGGGTTGAGCTTGCGTCCGATTTCAATAAGCCAAGGGGGTCATAGGTTGATTTTTCTTATAGCATTGTAAGCTTCTAGTTATGTTTCTTGTCTGATTAAATTGTGTATATTGCGTGTTATATGGTTATTGCTATAGGATTCAAGTGCGGAAATTATTGAAAGAGTGTTTTGTTGTTGACTAAGGTTTGATGGTTTTGGTTATAATCTTTATAGTAGACAAGTTTAATGCGTAGTTTTAGATAGAACGTATTATGTCGAAAATGTCGTTTTCATAGGTTTTGTGTTGACCAAGTTTGACCAAAAAGTTTAACTTGACCGTAGCGAGTCGAGAAATTTTTTGATAAGTATTTTTGATAATAGATATATATTTTCAAGTGATAGTGTTCGCCTTAAGCTCCATTTCGCTAGGTGGATCGTCACGTAACTCTTAATAATGAACGTTTTACGGCCGAGTCAAGTTTGGGTATTTTTGGGATAAAAAGTCAACTACGAAGTTTAACTTTTGAAAGTCAAACTTACGTAAACTTGCGAAAAAAGCCTATTAATAGCAATCAGTATTGTAATGATAGTTTAATTGATAGAACGAAAAAGAATTCGGCTTATATTATCCATACTTTCGGTAACTTTCTAAAAATAAAACTTTATGGAAAATGTTGTAATTTTGTTAAGTATGTCAAAGTGAAATGTTTTGCGTCGCACTAAGAGATTTTAGTATATGTTTGTATGTACGTATATATATATATATATATATATATAAAATAAAATATATATATATATATTATATATATATAATATATATTATAAAATAATAAATATATATATATATATATATATATATATATATAATATATATATAAGTATGTATTCAATATATGATTTATTATACTTTCAATCACGTACCGCTATATATGTATTGTATAGGTCGTGGTTAATGACGTTGATGCTATTTCCTTGTTATATTGATTGATTTGGGAGTTTTGGCTTAAGGTGATGTCATAGCCTCATCTCACATTATAATCTTTAATTGTTTTTAAACCCGCGAGTGGGATGCATGTTTGTTTTATAAAATCGAACACATATATTTATGGTAATTCAGTACCTGAAACTAGATTGTTTCCACGAAAGTAGCATTATTGCTAAGTACCTTATTTCCAGAACCGTTAATTGCCTTGTAAGGTGAACGTTAATGCATTAAATAGATCTATTGGGTTTGACAACCCTGTCCGGGTGCTGAATCCTTGTGACCACCCTGTCAAACGAATATTTTGTATTTAGAAAGTAGTAGGTATATGACAATAATACCTTGTTTTGGAGCACACTAACATATGAAATGCCATATGTACTGTTAACATTCGGTGTCATGAGTATTGCGTGAAAGAAAAGAAGTTGCTATACATTGCATTCGTTGCTTTGTTTTCCTGAGAACTAATTATGTGTTCATGGTATGTGCTAAAATACACATACCTTTTCCTTAATAAAACGAGCTTAAATGACCAAAAACGGACTTAAAATGCCAAATATATGTTTGTTTTGTATTATTTACTGTGCAGCTAACGGATATCCACAAAAAGACAAAAACTGGACTAAACCGAGCACGAGATTAGAAAGAGCGTGGAAAACCGAAGCCAAAAGCGTATGCATCTAAGTGGGCCATGTCAGCCCATTAAGCTTTTAAAACTAAGCCTTTTATATCACAAAAATCACAAAAAACCCAAATAACCAAAATGGCCCAACATAAGCCCAAGTCCAACACCCTAACAGCCCAACCATAACCCTGTTACAACCCATTACACCGTTAGTCCTTAGGGACTAACAATGACAGTCCCTAACCCTGCAATTGAAATATAATAAAATAAGCCCGAATTTGGCGGGAAAGCCCAAAACGAGCCAAACCCCCCTCCTCCTTTGTACGATTGGCTCTTAACACATGCCAGTGCCACGTCAGCACACTCAAAGCTTCCTTATTGGGTGAATTAACGCGTAAATGGATAAGAACAGAGTCAAAGGAATCAAAGAACGAGTTTAATTGTGATTGGTCCTTTCCTAAAACAATTTTGGGAATGATTTGAAGTATTGAAGGTCCCAGGCTGTCTTTCCTCACAAGAAGCACAAGACCTCCCTGTAAATAGAGAGGATTTCATTTGCAATTTTGGGAAAGATTGAAGGCTTAGGTGGCGAGCTTATCTCACAAAGAAGCACAAGTCTTCCCTATAAATAGGGAAGACGAATTCACACAAGGGCATCTTGTTTTAATCTTTTATCTTTTAGTTTTTTTTATCTTTCCAGCATTATTTTTTTTGCATTTTGTTCAATAAGCTATTGTTAAAGCTTTGTCATAAGCAAATTTTACTTTTCAAACTTTGTACCCTCAAGTTATTAAAATAAAAGTGAAGTTTTTTTTATTTACTATGCATTGGGAATTGTTAAGATTTTGGGATAATAAGCCAAAAAAAGGATGGGCTTATGGTATTCAGTAGCATAAACAAATAAGCTCTCAAAGTTCTTAAGCCCTTGTTTGAAGCAAGGAATAAGGTGTGTTCATTTTTTTATTCAAAAGGGAAATTTTGTCATTTTTTATTGTGCTTATCATGTCTTAGAGTATCTTATTGTATTTAGTTAAAGCATTTCATGTTCTTTAACTTAAAACTATTTAAAAAAAGCCAAAAATATGTTAATTAATCTAGCTTATTAATAAGTGCTTATTGGTGATTGTAATATGCTAATCAGTCCTTTAAATTCTTAGTTACCTATCTGTTTTCAAAAATCTTAGGCTAAATAAGTTTTTATAAGCTTAAAATTGCAAAATCATATTTCAAAGGGGTGTTTGGGACAGCAGCTTTAACCAAGGTTAAAGCTGTTTGGCCTCATTCTAGCTTTTTAGCCAACTTTAATAAGCTCATATTAGGTCTTAAGTTTAGTTTTCATAAGTTTTTATAAGCTACATTTCAGTTTTAGGGATTTGACTAATGAATTCTATAATCTTAGGTCTTATGCTTTTGCCAAACTGCTTCTTTTGAACCTTTGCTTAATTAATGTTTAGGTGCCTTGCTTTAGCTTTATTTTAGCCTTTCTAAGCATCTGTTTTGAGTTGATTAAGTTTTCATTAGTCATTTGTGTTTTGGCCATAATCTATCTAAGTTTTAGTTTTCAATTTTAAAAATTTTAAAGTCCACTTTTCAATCTTAATTTTAGGTTTGTTAAAAGAAGATTTAAGGTTTGATTTTTAGAGCACTAGTAGGTTATTGTCCTAACTTGATCTGTTTTAGCTTATTTTGGAATTTAGAGCTTATCTGGTAGCTTATAAATAGGGCTGCAGTTTGCCCATTTTTCTTTCAAAATCTCTAAAAAACCAAAAACATAGAAGCTGCTTAACAGCCTTTTTCATTTGCAATTTTAAAGCTTATTAGTAATCTATATTGCTTAATTTTTGCTTATTCTCAAAGCTTAATGTATAAGCTTTATCTGTTTTGAGTTTTTAGACAATAGCTTATTGGTTAAGTAGCCTAATATTTAGCTTAAAGATACCTCCTTAGGCTGTTTGTCCCCAGTTTAGTCAAAAAAAGGCTTAATTGTGATTCTGAGCTTATGGCTTATTGGGAATGCTTAATTTGGTCTTAGATTTGCTTATTAAGTTTGATTTAAGATCTTAGTTGCTTATTCAGTTTAAGGTGTAGCTTATAGTAGCTTATTCTCAATTTAGTTTTAAGAATAAAAAGCCTTTAAGTTTTTAGTCCTTCTGTCACCTTAAGTAGCTTATTTTCTAGCTTATTAGTGCTTTTCATAAAAAGTAATTTCACAAAAAAGTCCTATTTCTAGCTTATTTATAAGATTGTTCAAAAAAAATATAAAAAAATGTTTTATAAAAAGGTAAGGCCACAGGTTTCGAACCTGTGACCTCACCTTTCATACACCAAAGCATTTAACACACACCTCTACTGCCACTCGCCCTTGGGTCTTTTTCGATTATTGTTTGCCATATTTAATATATAAGGGGTGTTTGCCATTTAAGCTTTCAGCTTATATTAGCTTATTTGTAGCTTATTCGTTAAGCCATTTTTCCAGTTTTTATTTTTATTAGATTCCTCATTATTCAAACTACTTTTCCTAAATTTTTTAGATTTTTCTAAATTAGTTTACTATTTTTAATATTTAGTTTAGATTTAAAGTGTTTTTAATTTATAATAAATTAAATAAAAGTCAAAAAATATATATTTTTCTTTAAAATTTTCTTTTATCATTTAGGACTGTTAAAAATTAAATTTGCTTTTCTAGGGTTAAAATTTGATATTTTAGGTTTTTAGGTTGCGTTTTTAAATTCCCGTTATTGTTTTCGTGTGTAATTCTTAATTGCTTTCGTTTCTAGCTTGCCTTTACTTGTTTTTGCATTTCATTTGTAGAAATTAGAAACCAAATCCAAAATCTTAACCTATTCAAAATCCCGATTACAAACGACTACTCGAAGTTCAATTCACGCCTCGCAGGAATAAAAACGACCCGGGAAACGACTAAGAAGGGGTCACCTTTGAAGTCGAAGCTTCCGGAATTATATTTTATTTGTGAGTTGGCTTAATTGCTGATTCACCTATATTATATATATATATATATATATATATATATATAATATAGGTGAATTCAATAGTATATATATATATATATATATATATAAATATATATATATATATATATATATATATATATATATAAGTTGAATCGGAGCAATAAACCAACGTCACGAATAAAAATATAATTACCAGAGGTATCAATTTTCGAAGGTGACCTCTTCAATTCAGTTTCACCGAGTGGTCGTTTTTGTTCCGACGAGGCGTGAATTGAACTTCGTGTTGATGTTTGTAATCGGGATTTTGAATAGATTAAGATTTTTGTTTTGTTTCTATATCTACTAACAAAATATAAAAGCATGAAAAAGGTAACTTAACAATTAAGGTAATTACGATTATAAATTAAAAAACGTTAACGGAATTAAAGAAACGCGACAAATTAAGCAACTAAATCAAATTTTAACCCTAATAATAATGGCAAAAATAAACATGGCAATTACAACTATCATGCTAAAAATAAAGATGCTAAGAGAATAGAGATACCGAATATGTTGAAGAGTGCAAATAATGACGAGATGAGACCCGCTCCATAAACTTTAAACCCATCTCCAAGCTTCTACTAAACATCAACTTAAAATTCTATTAAACACTACATACTAGTTACTGTTTTAAGTCATGAATTAATGCAAAATAGAAAAAAATAACTATAGTTTAACTGAAAACATGTTTCACGAGACCAAAACAAATTGATTAAGAATTGAAACCAACTTTTCTTTTGACAAAAGTGAAAAACCTAGGCATAAATATAAAATCTAAGCTTGACTAAATAATACAAAATGGAGCATTCAAAAGTAAAAACTAAAATAGAAGTGATGGAATCGAAAAAAAAACAAGAGCAGAATTGTTTTGCTAAATATCGATTCATAAATTTAACACTAAAATAAAAACAAAGTATGATTTGCTTAATATTTAGATATAGTAAATAAAAGAAAAATATAACAGTTAACTACAAAAGATTTAAGAAACAAATGCTAGCATAAGACGTTGGAACTTGGATGGAATAATGTATGTGGACCGACTCCTCAAATGGAATGTCGGCTGCTATATGTTGAGTCACCGACCCATCAAACAAACCAATCTTCAGAAGCCAAAATAATCTTCGATTCAGCACAATCATCAATTAAACAACTCATGTATCTTTTATTTGAATAATCCTTGAGAACACAATGCTTGGAAAGTAAATGACAATATTTAAAAGACAGAAAACATTAAATAAGCTGTAAATAAGCCATAAGTTGTCCTAAAAACTACATATCTTTTTGTGTGAATTCCATCTCCTATTTATAGGAGAATGGTGTAAGTTAAAACTGCAAGTCTTCAATCCTTCAATATCATTCCATATTTGTTTATGGAAAGCTTCCGATGATGGCCAAATCATCATTAAAACCGTGCCTTGACTTTGATTCTTTCCTTTTGACTGTAGACGCATTAATTCGCCCATTGAAAGCTCTTGAATCTGCCATTAATTGCTTTGACCTTGACCATTCAATGCCCTATTTTTTTGCTCATATTTTATTATATTTTCAAATGAAGATGAAGCGGGTAACGGGCGTTAGTGTAGGGACTAACGATGTCATGGCTCGAGGACTAACGATGTGATATGTTTCTGATGTGGAGACTAACAGTCGTTAAGTCCTTATTTGGGCTTCTTTCTTGGGCCGAATCTTTTTATTATTATTTGGGCCGGTTTGCAAAATGTCCTCAGCTCCGGCTTTTCTTTACAATCTCGTGCTCGTTTTTGTCTGGTTTTTTCCTTGTTTTTGTGTTTTTGTAGATATCCGATACCTGCACAGTACACAACGCAAAACAAGTATATATTTGGCATTTTATGTCTGTTTTTTGTTATTTAAGCTTGTTTTATTTAGATAAATGTATGTGTATTTAAGCACATATCAGTTCATTATTATTGCTTATTAATTATTTTAAACTCTATGAATTTCACTCAACATTGTTGTTGACGTTTTAAACATGTTTTATCCCCGGTAACCAAGGATGAAGGCAACGATAGCGTGGAGGTGTCGTGCGTGTGATGGATTTGATGAAAGACTACTTGTGTGTTCCTTGTCTTTCAAAAACAATGTTTTGTGTTATTCTAAAAACAATGCCTTTACTTTGAAACAATAGTTTTTCAAATGTTGTAATGGTTGTGGTTTCGATTCTGTGGGGACCTAAACGCGTTTTAACTCTGAATAATAATGGAACACATGTTTATTAAACGTCTCTTTTGGGTCGTTTTCTATTGTCTTGGTGAATGCTGCTATTTAGTAACATCCAAATTGCTAATTTCGCTGCGTAATCCAATGTCCGTTGGATGAGGGTGTTACACAAGGTCAAAGGAAAACAATTCTTCAAGCACCTCTAAAAACGCCTCCCAATCTCAACATAAGTCTTCCAGCAAGTCTGCTCATGCAGAGGAGCCAAGTCATACTGTTGAAGACTCAGGCGTGCAACAAGATCTAGAGTTCGTCACGGGAAACAATGATGAACAACCCGCTGACAAGGAGGTTACCAAAGCTGACTGGTTCAAGAAACCTGAGCGACCTCTGTGAGTCCCAAACTGAATAGATCTCTGCAACCTATAAAGGATGATAGCCAATATGTATAAACACAGTTTGACTATATAGAAACACTGACTATGAATACTATGTGTTAATGCGGAATCTTAACACAAGTACTAAGAAGAACAATGAAAAACTAAATAATAATTTCTATTAATCTGCTTTTGATGATTACAGATTACTAACTATGAGATATGATTTGTATGAGATATATTGAGCTCGTATATCTAACTATGCCAAGAGGGATCCTTTTATAGACTAAGGATAAACCCTAACAGGCTTACAAAACGCGTACATATCTTTTCCTAAAATATCTCATACATATCTCTTAAACGGTACTAACTAATTTCTACTATCGGTACTAACTAATTGATCAGTACTTAACATTTTGTACTGTCAGTACTAACTATCACTATCAGTACTAACTATTAATATTGTCGGTACTAAGTTAGGAAAACGTAATTCCCAACATTAACTATTATATTTGTTAAAAAATAAAATGTACAAGTGATGTGTTTAAAGTAAAATGTGTAGTCACTTGTGATAATAAAGTATGTAGTTACTTGTGAGAGAGTAACCAACTAAAATAGTTTATGACATAATTTTGAGTTTAGTAAATATATGAAGTTTGATGTATGATGGATGTGATGAGTTAGAAAACTACTGGTTTAAAACATATAAACTTTATTTTTTATTTATAATGATTTTATGATTGTCATCGACAAAACATAGAAATATCATAAAATATAAATAAACGTTTTTACGCTTATTTGTATTAACAATCTTCTCCTTTTTGTTGATGACAAAACATAAAATAATTGGAAGTAAAGAGTAAAGTTTATAAGTTTTAAATTGGAGTTTTTACTTCCTTATCCCCCTTTTTATTGAAACAAAAAGAGTGTCGAAGAAAAACTAACTATATATGCAATGTGTATAGAGAAAGAAATATGGAATGATCTGAAATGAATCGAATCTAATGTAAGAAATATGCATGGAAAGAAATGATCCGAAATGAATCGAATGTTATGCTCTCTCTTGATGAAAGCCCCCCTTAATGATGGCGTCAAGGAATCCAAATGGATTTTGAATGCTACAAAAAAGTTAGTAAGATGATGAATAATGTATTTATATGTTCCCCTAGCTTGGGAAAGTCCTGCAAAAGAATGATGTTACCAATAGAGTATATACTTGCAGCCAAACTTAACCTTTTGATTATGCTACCAATAGAGTTCCCATTATACTTGTTAGCAAGATCATTCACAATTTCATTATATTCCTATCGTTTTTTGTAATCCCCACTTTTTGCTTGACCATTGTCCAAAGTTGATCAGCATATTTGCATCTAAAAAAAAGTGTTCATGTGAATCTATATCCTCAAGACAAAGGGAGCATACCATCATATCATATGAACCCTAACTTTTCAGTTTATCTTGAGTAATTAAACTGTTCTGTACAGCCATCTATAACATAAAAGCATGTTTTGGAATGTTCTGATAAAACCATATTAGCTTGCACCAATCAATATTAGAATCATATTCATGTAGATCTTTATAAGCCTTTTTAACTGATAATTCGCCTTCCTTTCCATCTCTACTCCTCCACACCATATAGTCTTTTTTGTTACTGTCAAGAGTTACATTCGGTATTATAACAATCATAGGATACTTATCTACCTACTCCATTGGCCAATTCTAAACACTATTAATCATTAGATCATTAACAATCATATTAGCTCTAAGTCTTGTATTGTACAGGTCTCTATAAGAGATGATGTTATGCAAAGCACCTAACTGACTCCAATTGTCAAACCACATAGAAGCTTTCATACCATCACCCAATTTCATGATCATGAACTTCTTTGCTTCATGCCTTAATTTCAGTATATCCCTCCATCCCCAACTATCAATTATATCTTCATTTACAGCCTATATACTTCTCTCTTTCAACTTTATTGTATTGACCCGTTTAACCCATAGAGTCTCCTTATCCACAACAATCTGCCATAACTGCTTAATTATCATAGCCATGTTCCAAACACCCAAGTCTTTAAGCCTCAAACCACCTTGATGTTTTGGCTTGCATATTGTCTTCCGAGCTACTTTTTCCTTGCCTTTTGACATTTCACTTTGATTCCACATAAACCCTTTTAGCAACTTATTAATATCTTGGATAATTGTTTAAGGTAACAAGAACACAGAGGCCCAGTACACATGAATAGATTCAAGCACATATGCTATTAACTGAAGTCTTCTTGCATAGGACAGACTTTTATTCATCTAATTCAGAATCTTGTTCTTAACTTTATCAAGCAGACTTTTGCAGTCCTTCAAGCTAATTCTTTTGGATGTTAAAGGTACACCAAGGTATCTGATTGGAAGTTTTTCAACCTTGAATGGCACTTCCTCTAAAATATATTTTTTCTCTTCTTATGTCATACTACCAAAGATGATTATGCTCTTACTATAATTAGGAAGAAGATAAGATACACATCCAAATTCCTCAATAGCTTCTTTTAGAATCTTTACTGACACTTTATCCCCATGACAAAACATTAACAGGTCATCAACAAAGCACACATGGGTCAATTTCATCTTTTTGCATCCAAAAAGAAACTGAAAAGTCTTCTCCTTTTCGGCTTTATCCTTTACTATCAAGGTCACGATCTCTATAACTATTATGAACAGATATGGAGACATTTAGTCTCGCTGTCTTAACCCCCTACCACCTTTAAAATATCTATAGCTTTCACCATTAACACACACTGAAAATGAAGTAGTTTCACATTTCATTATCCAGTGTACCATTTTTTCATGAAAACCAAATCCCTACAAAACACCTTATAAGAACTGCCAGTTTACTGTGGCATATGCTTTTTGGATGTCAATCTTTAAAGCAACTCTATTTGGCCCTTCTTTTCTATCATACCATTTTAGTAATTCTTGTGCGAAGAGTATATTATCATGAATATTCCTATGAGGAATAAAGGCACTTTGGTTATGACTAATAATTTTACCAAGGCCTACTTTCATTCTTTCTGTGATTATCTTACTCATACATTTATATAGCACATTACAACATGCAATAGGTATAAATTTAGTTACCTTTCAAGGCTTTATGTCTTTGGAACCAAAGTGATTAGAGTGGAATTGATCTCCTTTAACAATTTCTAAGTCTTAAAGAACTCCCTCACAGCTTTGCATACATCTTGTCCAACAATACTCCATGCTTTCTTGTAAAAGAGACTAGAAAAACCATCTGGACCAGGGGCTTTATTGTCTTTAATTTGGAACATGGCACTCTTGATTTCAGCTTACTAACTTTGATAACTTATATCTAACACATCATATCACACAAAAATAGCATAAAATCTAGAGAAAGAAAGATGAGACTAGAGAGAGAAAGTAAAGAAAGAAAAATAGATGATTACTTAAGAAGAAATGGTAACCAACACCCTCCTAACAAGCTAGGAGGGTGGTATTTATACCCTAAGAGGGTTTTGCCACTTGGGCTTTCTATTGGGCCAAAAAATAACACAAATGGACTTTAAGCCTGACACCTAAGCCCAATTAGCTTAGACTAATTCCCATAAACTATGTTTTTCTATACAAGGCTCAGGAATATATAATGACCATCACTTTACTAAAAACAAGGCTAACAATCTCCTCCTAAGGGGTGGTCATTGCACTTATGGCTTCACTTATTGTGACGTCTTGAATCTTGGAGCCTTGTATACTTAGGAATTCTTTTGTAGTTCCTTTTGCATGCTTGTGATCTTGGATCTTGATCTTTAACATGATATCTTATGACTTTATCTTGATATCATGGTCTTTAGCCTTGAGAACATCTTGGATCTTTCTTAACTAGAACACTTCTAAACCAACATACTCATCCTTTGACATCACTTGAGGGATGACAATCCTCCTTAACATAGACCTTGTGACTTGATCTATTTGAAATCATATACTTGACGTTCTTTGAGAAAGTTCTTGCTTATCAGAGCTTACGGAAATGTATCTTTGAAACTCAGAACTTTCTTCAAGTTTTGATTAATGTCGTTGAATATATCCTTGAACTTTGAGAATGAGTATGTGGCCTTGACTGCGACTCAGCTGGAATATGGTGGAAACGGCATCAACTTGTCTTGCATGTTTAAGTTAGTGATAAATAACAAATATGGACGAATATGTCTTTGTCACTTCATCAAATATGGTTGCAATAACTACGGTTCCCCGTTAATCAGTATAAATACTGCCTGTGATCAGGTAGAATTCAAAAGAATCTCCTTGGACTGGGTTTCAGTTCCATCGTGAATCGGTTTTTTTTCATGTTGTGCTTGCACTAGGCCGTTCTCAGTTACACGGTTGATCCTCGCTATGGCGTCTCAAAGCAAACAACATGGTAAGAGTGAATCTATGAGTTACTGTCTCACTGATTGAGTCGTCAATACGTGTTCAGTCTTCGCATGCCCAGATGCCATTTTGATGCTGCCACAATGGACATGAGATCGGAAACTTGTTTAAAAATCAGTCAACATGTTAATGAATAAATATTTATAAACATATTGAAAGTTTTATGTTTTTCAAAAAGCATCTATGAATTCTAATTAATACATACAGATTATATTTATGTATGTGTTGGACTCTTGTATAGTTTATGTTTTTGATGATGAACAACAAGTGTATATGGAATTGGGTCATAATGAGATTTGATTGATCTCGATGGCTCTAGACTCTATAAGTGCACTTTTGTTATTTGGTGATCGAAGGCTGGAGAGGACTGCTACCTTTTCAATATCTACTGTCTCGGAGTAAGAAAGTCGATAGAAACATGTTGAACTCCGTGAGAAATGAAACAAATTTCTTTTGAGAGAAGCCTGAGTAGCTGGGAGGGTTGTGCATTTCATCACTGGGCCCATGATGACTTGTCTTCAATACCAGAATCAACTTTGTGATTACCGATAGATTATGCATTGACCCGGTTTCTGCCTAAGTGAATGAAGGGCTTATTTCTTTACACCCTTTATCTATATATTTCTTTTTTCATTCTTCAACCCCTTCAATCCCATTCTCACTTTACTCCTTTTTTCAATCATACCTAATGTTAGCCTCAAAATATTGAGCCGAACTGGAAGTTCGTTCATTACATGTACGGGTCTCGGTCATTTAATTAGTTAATGTTGTAATAGTATAATATCGGGAATCGGGCTCGATAGTTAATCTAAATATTGTAAAAAAATAATAACTAATATATAAAATTTAATTTTATTTTATATATTTGTTATATAATAATATTAAATTTATATAAAATAATATAAGGTATTAATTAGGTTATTATAAATATTTTAATTAAAAATTAAATATAACATGAAAGCTCAAGATTTAAAGACAAAGACTTCCGCTAACTCTGATTTGAAGCTTTCAAGATAAGGCATAGTATGAGAATGTTGGTCAAAGACACAAGATCGCAAGATGGCATAGACGATAAAGACAATGACAAAGGCTCAAAGTCTAGATCGCAAAGCATGAAGGAACAAACCTACAACAAAGAACAAAGAAAAAGACCAAGACCACATGAGCTTAAACGACAAAAGCAATCTCATTTATCTCATGAAGGAGTGTCATCAATGAACTCACTTCGGGGGAGATTGTTAGCCTCAAAATATTGAGCCGAACAGGAAGTTCGTTCATTACGTGTACGAGTCTCGGTCATTTAATTAGTTAATGTTGTAATAGTATAATATCGGGAATCGGGCTCGATAGTTAATCTAATATTGTATATGTTTCGGGTTTAATCCCAAGCAAAACCCGAGCCCGGGTCCTAGTTAAATATCCCGCGCGTCATTTAACGCGACGGGGTATATAAACTCTTTTCTATTTAGAAAAGAGTTAGTTGTTAAAATAATAAATCTTTTCCTTTTCCAAAACTCTCTCATCTCTCTCTCTCTTCTTTCTCTCTCTAAAACAACTCACTCTCTTTCTCCTTTCTAGGTTGATTCGTGATTATTATATATGTTATGAAGTGTTAACGGGATCCTACACCTAAGGACTTCTACTCTATCTATTGGAGTGTCCCTAGGTAGATCACTTTGATTCTGACTGGATCATGGAACAATAATACCTAACCTTACCCGCCTTATATCACCTTGAAGTATCATTACTCGGTCGGTCATCGGGTATTATCATTGAAGCCATAAAACCATTGAAAAATTAGTCAAAGTGTTTGAGAAATCATTTGATACACATTGAAAGTTTTCAAATTCACCAAAAAGCTCCACCTACACATATGCATCATATTATGAAAGAGTTTTGCATGCGAGGACTAGAACGCACTTAAATTCAAGAGATCTTATCCATTATTAAGCAATATTGATCACATTTTAATCGTTATTCTCCCCCTTAAAAATTGCATATGTGGTGACAGTTTTTGAATTAACAAGTGAATTAAAATACAAGTTAATGTACGTTGATCCACTTTTAGACTTAGCAAACAATGGGAGAACAGGAAGGCATGCCAGTTAACCACTTATTATGAATTTTTAAAGTTTATAGTCCCCCTCAAAAATAGATTAGAGTGAAAACTTAGAATGGGAGTTTGTTGAGCATACAATTTTAAAAGATTTTAATTATTTCCTTTGAAAATATCTTGAAAAAAAATTGTGCTCAACAAGAAAATGATTTTTAATTTATCTTATTAATTATCATTTCCTTAGAACTTCTCTTGAACATTCAAAACTTTGAATGTTTTATGACATTTCTCAAGACCGAGAATAAATGAACTTCCCGTTGATTAGGATAAATGTACATGAATGAACAGTTTCCTTTCTTTGGAGACCGAGTCCTAAGCTGACATTTACTTATAAGTCGTATAGAAAATTTGAAGAGACATGTTTTGAAAACATTTAGAAACTCTTGCTCAAACTTCATTTATACACCTGTGTTAATATTAAACAACATTTCTAGGTGCGTAAATGTTATCAATTTATGAAAGACATGTCGAAGAAGATTATTTTTGGTATTTTTGAAATTTTTTGATTTTTGATTTTTCTTTTATAGGTTTTATAATTTTATATTTTGTTTTCTGATAAATATATACAAAGAATTATTGTCATTTTGCAAGATGTTCAAGCTCCTATGGAGACAAACTGCGCATACCATGACGATTGTAGAATATCTTAACACGTGTATGATAGGATTCACTTTGGATTTTAGAGAGGGATATAGATGGTTGGATGAACACTTAGAGAGAGAAAGAAAAAGGATAATCTTAGCTTAGTGTAATGTGAGAAAAATGAACAACCAACACCCTCTCCATGTGTGGAGAGGGTTTATATATGTCATTCCAAGGCCGGCCATGGGCCCTTAGTGGGCTTGTTCATGGGCCTTTGGCCCGGTTAGCTTACTAACATAACATTACTAATTACTACGAGCTATGACTACCTATATTGGAAGTGACCGATACTTTTCCGTATTTCTAACAATCTCCCCCTAAGGGAGGCCACTCTAATTTACAATAATTTAAACTTAGCATACTATGCTTTCACTTCGGTCTTGAACTCGTAGTCTTTAACTTCAATCATTAACTTGTGATTTGATGTAGTGATCATAGACTTTAGATGTGAGCATGTTGCTTTATCTTGACTTAAATGTGAGAATGTGATCTTGAACACCTTGAGATCATCAACCAAGCATAATCTCGTTTTGCCATCTTATAAACTTTGCCATCTTGTGAACTTGTGACTTCTGGACCGACATGCTCATACATTTCTTGATTTGATAATCTTGAAAAGCTTTAATAATGCATCTTTCTTGAATTTCTTTAACTTTAACACTTCATCGCTTCAAGAAGGACGTATGATATTAGAGTAGCGGAAGTCTTGAAGCATGTACTTGAGCTTTCATGATGTCTTTATATTTGTCGGTTGGGTATGAGCATGTGGCTATGAATCTTGTAAGTCAGCTGGAATCAGGTACCTTCACCTCCATCTTTAAATATCCTGCATTAAAACAGTTAGCAATAAAGCGGGGGGACAAATATGGCTTTGTCATTCGATCATGGTTGGTTGGAGTAACCTTCAAATCCATGAGGATCAACCTGTGATCAGGTTGATTCAATTTAAGAAGAATCTCCTTGACAGGATTTCCAGCTAAAGTAACGAATCTTTCTAACACATATGTATCAGATTCATCAAACTTAGCATGTTCTCATTATCGGAGCGTCTCAAAGCAGACAACACGATAAGTGTGAACCAGCGAGTTACTATCTCACCGATTGAAATAAAAAATTGATTTGAAAATCAATCGACGTGTCACTTGCTAAAGTGTTTTTGTGACACATCGAGAGTGTTAATCATTTCAAAAATTCATCAGCAATCGTCAATTCATAACCTAGAACAAGTTTGATTCTTATAGAATCGCACCATCATTTATTTCCAGTTGTCACAAGTTTGATTCATATAGAATCGCACAA
>BQNB010124121.1:0-2500 GCA_026074375.1 Tanacetum coccineum
TCCTTTAAAAATGTTTATGTAATGTATAATTGTTGGGACCTCTCTTTGTAAACTTTGATATTATCATAAATCGAATGTGTAACTTTTCAAAATGTCACATTTAGAGGTCGTTTTCTGTAACTTGTACTTTGTGCTATGAAGTAGCGCCTCCGGTTATCTTCCACTGCTATCCGAATTTGAGGATGTAACAGATTTCATAAAAAACGTAAAATCATAAAATTGTTAAATAACATTCGCCTCTGAACCCGCTGCTTTGTACGAATGTCATGCTTATCTTTTATAATAAAAGAAAACTTTAAATTCAATTCAAAACAAATCATAAGAAACAATAGTATCAATCAATTGTTTTACTTCGTTCACTCCATTTAAAGTGCTTATGTTTGTGATATAAGATTTGTTTGGTACACTTATAGACTATGAAAAGATCATGCTTTTAAAAAAAAAAGCTATTTAAAATATATATTTTGTTTAACATGTAACTTATAATAATTTGAAAAACAATCTTTAATAATCTTTTAAAATCAATGCTATTTAATGTAACTTATCAAAATAATTTAACTTCACCTTTCACTGCACCTACAGCTACATATCCACTTACAACAACAATTAAATTTGCCAACCGTACTCTAAACGTAATGATGACCAACATCACCACCGCTATCTTACATCCACATCATATTTTCACTCCAGTACCAATATCACCACCAAATAGGTAATGAGACGGTAGACATCACCACCAAAACATACCACACTTAAACACAAACTTTTGTATTCCCACTAAAGTATCTTTTGAAATTAAAATTGAATTTGTCACTTATATAAAAAAACTTCCTTTGAGATTCTTAAAACATTTACCTGCATATTGACATTAGCAGAAGAGACCATTATCACTAAGAAGACTCATAAGTCTTGACAACTGTTCATTAGAAAGAGAGACCAAAAGAGTTGCTTGTTCTAGTATCAGTAGTAGCATTATTAGAATGAACATCAATGGAAGCATTATTACGAGAAACAAGTATGGTATTGACATTAAAGTTCCTTTTAATATAACCAGCAGGATAACCAACAAGCTGAAAACATCTATCAACAATATGACCAACCTTATCGCCATTAGTACATTTTAGATTAGGATTAGGACCCTTATTATTAGAGTTAAAGTTTAATCCTTTGTTAAAATTGTTGTTAAACCTCCTCTTACTGTCAAAAGTTTTAGCTGCAAAAGCAGTTGCATCAGGTTTAGTAGCCCCAACAGAAGTAACATCCCTAGTAAAATGGCACTTCTAATTTCCAAATAGCTATAATCTATACCCATAAGAAACCGCATCAACTTAATAAGTTGATTATGTTTTTCAAAGTGTTTAGCAACCTCACAAGTACAATGAGGTAAACTAATCGTAGCATCAAACTGCTTCCACAAAGAATTCAGATTATTATAATATTCAGCAAGAGTAGAGCCATTTTGATTCAAATAATCAATACTCTTATGCATATTAAACACAACAGAACCATCAACCTTATCATATGATTCTTTAAGATCACTCCACATTTCAAAAGCAGTTTTAGCATATATAGCACCAACAAATAAATTAGGACTCAAAGAATTCAAAATCCATGTAACAACCACATAATTTACATATATCTCATTGATTAGCAAGAGCATGATTTTTATTATCTCTTTTTCAAGTTCCAAAAAAAAACAAGCTTATTATAACTTCTTAAAGAAAATGTCATAGCAATACTTCACATATTGTAATTTTCTGTTCCAGTAAGTTTAATGGTCGCAATAGGTAAACCACGAGTTTCATTAAGATGCAAATACAAAGTATCACCAAAAGACAGATTAAGCTGAAAAGAAGAACCAATATTTTCATTCTTTTTGTTATTATTATCATCACCGGACTTATTAACATCATCTTCAACATCCATAATAAATAAGCTGAAAAATCAAGAACAAAGACAAATAATTAAGAATATATCAGACAAAGAATTAAAGACACACAAAAAGAGAAATAACATTGTTCCTAGGTTTTCACACCACTCACAGTGGCAGATCAAAGGCAGACAGACATAAGTAAAACAATAAAGATTAACAACTAACCAATAAAAGACATGAAAGTAAAAGAGATAAAGAGGTGTTACAAAGCACATCAACGGAAAGAAGACCCCAATAATCTCTAATTCACTTAGTCAAATATAAATTGAGATCAAATGAGAGAGCAACTTCTCCTTCCTCGTAAGGAGCGGGGAGAGAGAAAGAAGGAGAGGGACGATGAGAGTGAGAGTAGTGAGAGGGATAAATAGGAAAAGGAGGGAGAGAGGGAAAAGAGAGACAGAAGAAGGATGAGAGAAAGAGGGGGGAGAGAGAGAGAGAGGGTTTGAGGAGATAGAGAGGGAGAGGGAAAGGAGGAGGTGAGAGGAAAGAGAGAGAGCGAGAGGAAGAAGATGAGAGCGAGAGGGTGAGGAAGAGCGGAGAGAGGGAAGAGCGGAAGGAGAGAGGGAG
>BQNB010124122.1:0-19988 GCA_026074375.1 Tanacetum coccineum
CGATTAATTAATAACTCTTTTAATTAATAAATTTTGGTGGTCTCAAGTGTATTATTTTATAGAGTTTCTACTGTATATACAAAATTATAACAAAGACGAAGACTTGCCAAAAATAATTTACTTATGATTACAAGTTATAATAGATAATAATAGTTAATGTTTTAACTGTATTTTAATTAATATTAGTTATCACCACTTCAACTTTTCAATTGAACTTAGAAAAGTTTTATGGATAAAAAAAGTTTTTGTTAGATTTAAAAAAAATCATGATCCAGTCGGGTTTATCAAACCGGGTCAACCCGGGTCAACGAAAAACCAGAGGTTCATTCCAGTTCTCAAACAAATAAAAAACTGGTCACATCTGACCCGATCTTCGAGCCGGTTCGTGATTCAACTGGGCATGTCAACCCGGCTTTTAAAACATTGTACGTACCCATAATGCTGCATGCATGGGGCCTTGGCTTTGATTGTTTATTATGTTTCATAAGTAGACGAAATGATTCGTGAAATTCACGAATATTTTAAAAAACATAGAAAAGCGATGATAAATTATATACTGATGACGTATAACATGTATAACAGGCTTTTGGACCTGGACTACATAAGCCATACACGGGCCTAAGCCCAATAAGACAATCAAAAAGCATAAAGAACCAAAACTAAGCCTAGATCAAACTGGCTACAGTTCGAAGGCAATAAGACGGATGAAGGGCTTCTAGAGAATACTTCCGCTGGTCAGCGGAAGTCCGCTAGGCAAACCCATATCCGCAAGTAACAATTACAAGCGGATCCTTGCCTGACAAGGGTCCCACTTCGGCCCACTAACAGGTACAAGCGAAATATTAGGAAAACCTAGTATTGGGCTTACTTATAAAAATGGGTACTCTGACACCCCCACAATGTATGATTTTCTAATCACATTTTACACACACATACTTTGACATTCTTTGACAAATATGTTTACTTACTCTCACGCCTGGGTTTAATCGTGGGGTCCGTCCCTACGGTAAGACTAACAGTTTACCTCTAATTGTGCATGAGATCATCTCATCACTTGGTTTAGTACAAGATCTCATCTATTGGCCTAGTCCAATAATCACCCTAGATATATCTTTTCGACCGTAACACTTTTTGTACTAACAAGTTGGCGCCATCCGTGGGACCCACTACACAACTACGTTCTACGAAAATACCCAGTACACAACTACGTTCTACGAAAATACTCACCATGAGCAATCACGAATAACCCACTCCTAGCCAGCCCACGTCTGCCATGCGGAATACGGTCGGGAGAGGGAAAGAGCCAATTTTGCAAGACCGAGGAGGGCCTGCGTCCAACGCAGCCCTCTGGGAGTATTGTGACAAGAACAACAACCAATTACTGCCAATCATAGCCGAGAAGTTTAACAAGGAGAAAGAAAGAAGCGAAAAGATGAAAGAAGCGAAAAGATGAAATAAGTGAAAGCCCGACTTAACTTCGAAGGATGCTCTGGAACATCATGGTATTCTGAATCAAGGACGATGAGCACCAAGGAACATGAAAAAAGGCACAGATCTAGGCGCTCCCATAGCCCAAGACCCAGCCCTAGTGTGTTTTCAAGAATAAGACGCGAGCGGTCAAGATCGCCAAGGGAAAAATCAAAAGAAGGAGGTGTGTTCAAAAGGCTGGGAAGTAGAGGGAAGAGTGTGTCCGCACGATCAGACAGCTACAACCAGCGCTCCCACTTAAGATATACAGAGGCGCTCTCAGAAAGCGAGGATAGTAGAGGCGGGCATTGGAAGTCAAGATCAAGGAAGAAGAAATCAAGAAGGGAGGAGGACGATTTGTCCCAGCCATGGGTGTGTGAAGAGGTAGATCCTTTTACACCTAGAATCCGCTACTTCGACTTCCCAAAAACAAGAATGCCCAGCCACATTAAGACATATGACGGAAGTGAAGATCCGGAGGATCACTTGAAAATCTTTCAGGCAGCAGCAAAAACAGAACGGTGGGCTATGCCAACCTGGTGTCACATGTTTAATTCTACGCTAACGGGAAACGCGAGAGTATGGTTTGACGACCTTCCGGCTGAATCAATAGACAGTTATGATGATCTAAAGAAAGCATTCCTGGAAAATTATCTCCAGCAAAAGAAGTGCATCAAAGTTCCTATAGAAATCCATAACATCAAGTAGCGGGAGGGAGAGTCTATGGAAGACTTTGTGAAAAGATATAAACTAGAAAGCAGGGATGTCAAAGGAGCACCAGAGTGCATGAGAATCTCTGGATTCGTGCATGGAATCACAAACCCTGAACTCATCAAACGCCTCCATGACAAAATCCTAAAAACAGTTGACGAAATAATGAGAGTGTTAACAATAAGATTTCACTAACAAGAGACCTGATCCGAAGGTCAGGGAGGATTAAACAAATAAGTTGCCATTGTATTATTTAGTGAGAGAAAGGGAAGATGTATGTTTTCTAGAGAGAGAAACACACACCTTATTACAAGTAAAAATGAATCCTCTTACCCCTCCATGGAAGTATGGAGGGGATATATATAGGTCTTGACTCTCTAAACTATCATAACTAGACATTTTAGGTCCCTGTGAGTCTTGCCTATTTATACTAATGTAATTCTGTATTAGCCGACATATTTTAAGGCTAACAATCTTCCCCCAATATGTGGGCATACAGAATTACTTACAATGTTCCTAACAAGTACAAATACAACAAAATAAAATGACATCCAAGGCGCTTCCAATGCTGAAGATGACGTCTTTGTCTTCTAGTCTTGATACTTGTACTCCAGCTTGGATCTTCTTTGTCTTGACTTGTTCTGGAACCATTGTAGTATGCATGAGTTGGATTAACTTCCCCCCAATTCATGCAGCATGTCTTTAAAAGCTTTCTTCATAGACTCCTTTTTGGCGAAGTTTCTGAATCAGCTTCCCCCCAAACCAACATCCGTATCTTGAGCAGATTCTAAGACTTTGATGTAGCTTGAATGATCTTCTAACATTGACATTTAAAGTGCACAACGGAATTTTGTAGAAGAAACAGTCAACCACACCAACTAATACTGCTTCTATACTGTATCATGACATTCGGTCTTGGTGAATATCTGTTTGGGGGAACATGCAAGAGATCAGCAACAAATCTTCTCACGCTTGCAGAATACTTCACACACCATACTAAGTGAAGTAGTATAAACTACTTCCCCCTGGAAGTTGACCTGATAACATCAAAGTATCAAAGTACACACGATTCCCCCAATGATGGTTTCGAAATCTCGAAAGCATCATTGACGTGTACTGCCTATATACACATAAGTTCTTGTCATAAAGCAATAATCTTTGAAAAGTTATGAAAGATATTAAGGATAGCATTGAAAGATTTTTACTGAGAATTGTGAAAGTATCATTGACCGATCAGTATCTTTAAAATTATCATGTGAGAGTTGCATGATCACATCTCACCTTATACTCTCTGGTTAACTTACCAAACACTCGTATTCCTGTCGGCTAATGCTGCTACCACTGGGTGAAGTAAACCGATATACCAAACTTGAAAATGAAGTACATTCCCCAAATTTTGTTACTTGACTT
This sequence comes from Tanacetum coccineum, assembly GCA_026074375.1. NCBI lineage: Eukaryota > Viridiplantae > Streptophyta > Magnoliopsida > Asterales > Asteraceae > Tanacetum > Tanacetum coccineum. Next base: position 3,589 of record BQNB010124122.1, read on the forward strand.
AAGCTTGCACGTTGTAGATGAAGAACGGTGCTAGGAAGGCCTCTAAGTACCAAATACGCCAACATCAAAAGTTATAAATTAGTTACAACACCTCTTAAAAATTATCCATACATCGTCTTCTGCGTGTACACTGAGTACTAACAATGTAACTCACTTTAAGTGATAGTTATCCAGTCTTACACCCAAACCGCCCCTTGACATCTTGTAACTATGTATAATTCAAGTCCTCAATCTTAAATTTATACGTTCAAGGCAAGTCTCAATCCGATAGATTGGTTAAGGAAAGGGTAGAAAAACGAAGGAAGTTACTCGATGATGAAATATGAAGACGCCGGTCCGTGAAACCCACTTCAAACTCAAATAAGGGATACCAAATAAACTCCGTGATCACTCGACATTTGAATCCAAATCTTTAGCCGTTTTGACGTTTTAGTGAATCTTATTCGGATCGTTTTAGTGTTATGTATCATGTTTGTTGTGTTGTTGTTCAAGAATGTCGTTAAACTAGACAAATGTTGTGTTTGAATTGTTGTTAACGAATCCACATTTGTCTAATTAAACTTGTCATGATAGCATTTTAGTCTCGGCTCAATCCAATAAATAATTCGGCCCACGTTGCACTCTTATACCGGGCCTATCATACAATCACAGCCCAAATCCATCATTAACACATTCGGCCTAATCTTATTAAGTGTACCCCATGATTTTGATCACGAAAACTGGCCCAACATTAAATTAATAACACCCTAAACTTAGGGTATATTAAAAAAAACCACTTAACCCTAAAATTACTCAAACTCCCAAACGTGTGCAGTCAAACTTGCGTTATCTCTCCCCAAGATAAGACGCAACCCACGCATCTCATCAATAACACGGATCTAAACAAATCCACCCCATCTCCTGCATCACACATCTACACCAACAAGTATAGACCAAGCATAATTTGTTTCTCATCATATCAATCATACAACCTAAACATTCGAAATACCAAACACCTTCTTTGCAAGTTTTTAGTTTGATGTGGCTTCAAGATCTTTATAACAAAGGTCTCAGGTAGGTCTTTGGTTTTTCTTGTTTTTAAGTGACTCGAATCGAACAAGGTTGTTATGATTCGTTCTTTACTTTTGTATATTAAAAGGGGTTTGTCTCCTCTCAGATTAATGATGATCTTTTCTTTCATGTTCTTGATCTGTTAATGTCATGATATTAATGTTAGACACGAAAGAAATTGAATATGAGATCTTGATTTATTTTATGCTCGAGTTTTGATTTGGTTGAGATGGGATAGAGTAGATGTATAATTATGGAGATGATTTATGACGATGTGAATGATAGGTAGTTTGTGGGTTTGATTGTTATTACTTGTGATGAAGCTGTTGATTTAGTGAGATGTGGTTTAATGTTGTTTGAGTTTAATGAGAAGTTGTTGATGTTGTTGTTATATTGACTTTGCTTCATTCTGTTTTGGTTTGCCTTGACTCGACTGAGTTTTACCGGGTCAACTCGGTAAATACCGAGTTGACTCGGTTTGGCTGTAGGTAGCAAAACGCAACCAAGCAAATCGCGACCCTTTTCTTGCTAGTCAAAACGCAGTCAGGTGTCTTAGACAAAACGTAATGATTTTCAAGATTTAGGCAGCGTAACGTTTAGTTTGCTAGCTTTAAGGGTCTTCAATCGCTTTCAAAAGGCAAGATTCCAACAAAACGCAATGTTTTGGAGCACAAACCGCAATCAACTCTTGACAAAACGCAACTTTCTTCACAAAACGCAACCTGCTGAAATTTTGTACTTTTGTACTTTTTTTTCTTAAAAACCGGATCTGGTTTTTTTCATCAAAACGCAACCAAGAAAAAGATAAACCCAGAAACAGATTTTGTTACAAAACAGCAGATTTATACCGGTTGAATCATAAACATAAACAACAACAATAAATCAATTCCGTGGTTGATTCTTAGGAGAAGAAGAACACTTAATCCATGAAAAAGAAACTGTTAAAAACAGTAAATGAACAGTAAAATGAATAGTGGATGAACAACACGTAAACAATACAAGAACAGTAACAATAAACAAATGATACAACACACCCTTGCAGCTCTGATGCCACTTGTTAAGAATAAGATTTCACTAACAAGAGACATGATCTGGAGGTCGAGGAGGATTAAACAAATAAGTTACCATTGTATTATTTAGTGAGAGAAAGGGAAGATGTATGTGTTTCTATATGAGAGAACACACACCATTATTAGCAAGGTAGTAAAGAATCCTCTTGCCCCTCCATGGAAGTATAGAAGGGGATATAGTATCGTGTCTTAGAACTCTCTATACTATCATAACTAGACATTTTTAGGTCCCTGTGAGTCTTGGCCCTATTTTATACTAATGTAATTAAGTTATGTAGCCGACATATTTTACAGGGCTAACAGAGAGGTGAACCAAAGTCTTTCCTCAGTGGGGGGAAAAAAAAAAAAAAAAAAAGGTGGGCAGCCTCGAATCACGAGTGAAAGAAGTAATTTCCATCGTCAAAACAGCAAGAGGGCAATCAGAAGCAAAATTTCAGGAACGGAGGCTTTCGGAACCAGCAAAGACCGGAAAGGAAGCATGATCGATTTACACTCCTCACAAAAACTCCCAAAGAAATTTTCGCTTTAGACAAAGGAAAATTCAAAGCCTCACCACCAATGACAACCCCGGTTGAGAAACAGAACCATGCTAAATTTTGCGAGTTCCATGGTGAAGTAAGGCATAACACAGACGAGTGTATGCACCTGAAGAAACAAATCGAAGAAATGCTTAAGGCAGGAAAGCTGTCACACTTAATCAAAGAGCTCAAACAGAACAACGGAAAGGAACAGCCCAAGGCGGCAAAGAAAGGGGAAACCTCCGGGAAAGATAAAGCATTAGCCATCCTAATGGTCCAACCTTGGGAAAGAGTGGCCATGCAAAGGATAACAAAAAGCTTTTCTCCTAACCCAGAGATCATCTTCCCACCCTTAGGGGAAGACGAAGGAACAAAAGGCCCAATGATCATTGAGGCGAAAATAGGAGGCCATTGCATACACCGCATGTACGTGGATGGCGGATCAGCCTCAGAAATACTGTATGAGCATTAATTTAGCCGACTCTGTCCGGAAATCAAGAACCATTTGAGGCCAGCCACCACCCCTTTGATTGGATTCAGTGGTGAGATAATATGGCCAATAGGGCAAATACAACTATTGGTAAAGATTGGAGACGAAGAACACTCCACTTCGGCTTGGATAAACTTCATGGTTGTAAGGTCACCATCTCCGTACAATAGAATTATTGGAAGACCAGGAGTCAGAAAATTACAAGCGGTTCCGTCGATAGATCACGAAATGCTAAAGCTCCTAGTGGAAGGAGGAGTAATTACTCTAAAGAGCAGCAAGATGGTCCCGCTTGAATGTGCAATGGTCTCCGGACCAGAAGGGAATCTTTCGGCTACAAAGCAAACGGTAGAAGAAAGAGTCAAGGTTGCAATAAATCCAGAATATCCAGAGTAAACAGTAATGATCGGTTCCACTCTCACAGAAGAAGGCCGCAACAAGTTGTGCGATCTGCTTCAGCGAAACCTAGAAATTTTTTCCTAGAACCCCGCAGATATGACTAGCGTCCCAAGACATATTGTGGAACAATGCTTAAACATGCGGGAGGGATGTACTCCGGTTAGACAAAAGAAAAGAGGGCAAGCAGCCGATAGAAACCAGGCAATACAGGAAGAAATTGGGAAACTTGTGAAGGCAGGAATCATGAAGGAAGTACACTACCATGACTGGTTGTCTAACCTAATGATGGTAAAGAAGCATGATGATAGTTGGAGGATGTGCGTAGATTTCAAAGGCTTAAACAAAGCATGCCTAAAAGATGGTTATCCGCTACCAGAAATAGACTGGAAGGTGGAATCCCTGTGGGGATTCCCTTTCAAATGCTTCTTAGATGCATACAAAGGCTATCACCAATCACAAATGGCAAAAGAGGACAAAGAAAAAACAACGTTCATTACAAGCCAAGGGATATTCTACTATACAAAGATGCCTTTCGGTTTGAGAAATGTTGGGGCAACTTACTAATGTCTAGTGGATAAAGCGTTCCATAAACAGATTGGCAGAAATCTCAAAGTCTACATGGACGATCTTGTCATCAAAAGTCGCACAGAAGATGAGATAGTCAGAGACATAGAAGAGACATTCAAAACTCTAAGAAAAATTAACATGAAATTGAATCCTAAAAAGTGTACTTTTAGGGTAGAAGAAGGAATGTTCTTAGGATACAAAGTCAACACCAGGGGGATAAAAGTATGTCCAAACAAAGTAGACGCTGTTTTAAATCTCCCATCCCTAAAATGCTTAAAAGACGTATAAAAGTTAAATGGAAAGCTCGCAAGCCTGAACAGGTTCTTAGCCAAATCAGCAGAGAAATCATTACCGTTCTTAAAAACTTTGAAAAAATGCACGAAGAAAAGTGATTTTCATTGGACCGCGGAAGCTGAAGAAGCGTTCAAGCAAATGAATCAGCTAATAGCCGAACTTCCCATATTAGCCGCGCCAATGGAGAGGGAGGAACTCATCATTTATTTAGCAGCAGCAAAAGAGACGGTAAGCGCGGTCCTGATGACAAAGATAGAAGCTAAACAGATGCCCGTCTACTTTATCAGTAGGGCATTAAGGGGTCTGAAAATAAACTATACATCAATGGAAAAATTAGTGCTGGCCTTGGTACATGCTAGTAAGCGCCTAAAGAGATACTTTCAAGCATACCCAATTATAGTAATCACGGACCAGCCGATACAGCAGGTGTTATCAAGACCGGAAGTAGCAGGGAGGCTACAGAAATAGAGCATCGAGTTAGGAGAATACGCAATACATTACAGACCCAGAGTATCAATTAAGGGGCAGATATTAGCAGACTTCATAGTTGAACGACCAGAAGAGGACTCTATGGATAATCTGATAGAAGCGGAAGAAGAACTCCCCGAACCATGGATTTTGTTCACGGACGGATCATCCTACACAGATGGTTCCGGGGCAGGACTAATACTCACAAACCCAGAAGGGATGGAATTTACTTATGCCTTAAGATTTAGGTTTTACGCCACAAACAACGAAGTAGAATATGAAGCTTTGATTTCCGGATTGAGGATAGTGGAACAAATGGGTGTTAAAAATCTTCAGGCAAATGTTGATTCACGATTGGTGGCCAACTAAGTGAACGGAACATACGTCGCAAAAGAGGCTGACATGATTCGATACCTGGAAAAGGTAAGAACACTTACCAGCAGCTTCAAAGCATTCTCAATCAGACAAGTCCCTAGAAGTGAAAACAAAAAAGCTGACGCACTAAGCAAAATAACATCCACGAGCTTTGCGCACTTGAGTAAGCAAGTGTTGGTTGAAGAACTGAAAGAAAAATCAATAATTGAAGTGGAAATACTGGCAGTAGTAGAAGAAGAAGGAGATACTTGCCCTAAAAAGGCAACTTTTTGTAGCAGCCACCTTCATAAGCTCTTTTAGAGCTTATCTTTGAGATTCAGCTTATAGTTTCTTCATTAAAAGTGCTTTAAAAAGTGTCTACTTTCAATTTGAGGTTTTACTTTTCAAAAAAAATAAAAAATAAAAAAGGTGTTGCCAAATTCGAACCAAGGACCTCACACTCACAAACCATACGTCTTACCAGTTTGCTTCAATAGCTCATCCATCCATAACTTACACAATTTAATCTTTATACTCATTTTACCCAATAAGCCTTATAAGCTGTTACAGCTTATTTCGTGGCTTATTTGATAAGCTGTGACTTTTGGCTTATTTTTCCTAGGTTTTAAATAGTTCAAGCTATTTTCTGTCATTTTTCTAGAATTTTTAGAGTTAATTTAGTATTTTTAATCATTTATTTTCAATAAAAACTTTAAAAATCATAAAAAATAGAAAAATAATCAAAATATATAAATCTTTTTTTAGAAAATTTTCTTTTATCCTTAAGATCATAGGAAAATTAGTTTTGCTTTTGTAAGGTTTAAATTGCAAAATTTTGTTTTCTAAAGAACGGGATTCGTTCTCATTCTCGTTTTTTGTATTTTAACGCTCATTTTAACTCCGTTTTTGTTCTAGTTTTCTTTAAACTTACTTTTTAGTCAATTTAAGTCCTTTTAAAAAGAAAAACTCAATTTATGTTTAATTTTATAGATTTAGGGTTTGTAGCTTCCGTTTAAGGGTCCCGTTTTGCGTTTTTAGTTAAATTTTAATTTCCCGTTATTTGTCTTAATGCTTAATTGTTATAATTTGTTTATTTCAATTGTTAAAAGTAGTTAATCAAATCATCTATTGTTTCCCATTCAAATCATTGTTCGAACAACAAGCGTGGTTTCAATTTCACAAATCGTTGGGAAAACGACCCGGGAAATCATACTTCCCGGTTAATATACGTATTATATTATATTATATATATTTGTGAAGATTTCTCATTTTTACCTTTGTCTCAAGGTAAAATGGTGATTTTTTCATAGTATTATATTATATATTTTACGCGTATATCAAGTGGCCAGGCAAAGGATCACACAAAGTTTTTCCCCTAACCCAGAAATCCTTTTCCCACCCCTAGGTGAAGATGAAGGAACAAAAGGCCCGATGATCATCGAGGCAGAAATAGGAGGCCATTGCATACACCGCATGTACATGGATGGCGGATCAGTCTTAGAAATACTGTATGAGCATTGCTTCAGCCGACTCCATTTGGAAATCAAGAACCAATTGATGCCAGCCACCTCCCCTTTGATTGGATTCAGTGGTGAGATAATATGGCTAATTGGACAAATACAACTATTGGTAAAGATTGGAGACGAAGAACACTCCACTTCGGCTGGGATGAATTTTGTGGTTGTAAGGTCACCATCTCCGTACAATGGAATTATTGGAAGACCAAGAGTCAGAAAATTACAAGCGGTTCCCTCGACAGCTCACGGAATGCTAAAGCTCCCGGTGGAAGGAGGAGTAATTACTCTAAAGAAATTAAAAACAGATGGTCCTGCTTGAAGTGCAAAACGTCTTCGACCAGAAGGGAACCTTCCGGCTACAAAGCAAACGGTGGAAGAAAGAGTCAAGGTGGCAATAAATCCAGAATATCCGGAGCAAACAATAATGATCAGTTCCACTCTCACAGAAAAAGGCCGTAACAAGTTGTGCGATCTGCTTCAGCGTAACCTTGACATTTTTTCCTGGAAGCATGCGGATATGACTGGCATCCCAAGACATATTACGGAACATCGCTTGAACGTGCAGGAGGGATGTTCTCCGGTTAGACAGAAGAAAAGAGGGCAAGTAGATGATAGAAACTAGGCAATACAGGAAGAAGTGGGGAAACTTGTGGAGGCATGAATCATGAAGGAAGTATCACTACAGGATTGGTTGGCTAACCCGTGATGTAAAAAAGCATGATACAGTTGAGGGATGATGCAACAGATTTCAAGGACTTAAACAAAGAATGCCCAAAAGATGGATATCCGCTATCGAAAATAGACTCTAAGGTGGAATCCCAGTGCGGATTCCCTTTCAAATGCTTTTTAGACGCATACAAGGGCTTCCACCATATACAAATGGCAAAATAAGATGAAGAAAAAACAGCGTTCATTACAAGCCACGGAATATTTTGCTATATAAAGATGCCTTTCGGTCTGAGAAACGCCGGAGCAACTTACCAGCGTCTGGTGGACAAAGCGAATTCACAAACATATTGCAGAAAATCGTTGAAGTATACGTGGATGAACCTAGACATCAAGAAGCGCCACGGAGGATGATATAGTCAGAGACATAAAAGAGACTTCAAAACTTCTAAGGGTAAATTAACATGAAAATTTAAATCCTAAAAAATTAACCTTTTGGAAATAGAAGGGATGTTCTTAAGATACAAAGTCAACACCAGGGGGCTAAAAGTATGTCCAGACAAGGTAGACGTTGTCTTAAGTCTTTCATCCCCAAAATGCTTAAAATACGTACAAAAGATAAATGGAAAGCTCGCAAGCCTGAACAGGTTCTTGGCCAAATCTGCAGAGACATCATTACCGTTCTTTAAAACTTTGAAAGAATGCACGAAGAAAAGTGATTTTCATTGGACCGCGGAAGCTGAAGAGGCGTCAGAAATAGAAGCAACAATAGCCAGCTACCCATTTATCCGCGCCAATGGAAAAGGAGGAACTTATCATTACTTGGCAGCAACAAAAGAGACGGTAAGCGCGGTCCTGATGACGGAAAAAGAAGCTAAAAAAATGCCTATTTAGTTTGTCAGCATGGCATTAAGAGGTCCGGAAATAAACTACACATCAATAGAAAAATTAGTGATGTCCTTGGTACATGCCAGTAAGCGCCTAAAGAGATACTTTTAAGCACACCCAATCATAGTAATCACGAACCAACCAATACAACAAGTATTATCAAGACCGAAAGTAACAGGGAGGCTACAGAAATGGAGCATCGAATTAGGAGAATATGCAATACATTACAGACCTAGAGTATCAGTTAAGGGGCAGATATTAGCAGACTTCATAGTTGAACGACTAGAAGAGGACTCTCCGGATTACTCTAATGAAAATATAAGAAGAACTCCCCAACCATTGATTTGTTATACGGACGGGAGCTCCTGCACAGATGGTTTTTCGAGCGGACCTGATACTTCACAAAACCAGAATGTATGGAATTCAACTTATGCCCTTCACGGAATAGAATGATTAGTGTGATATTTATGAGGTTGGTTTGGTGTATTTTGTTTGTAGAAGGTTTTTTGGCTAAGATCAGCGTTTGACGCCACAACAACGAAGCGGAAGTTCGAAGCTTTGATTACCGGATTAAGGATAGCGGAACAAATGGGTGTTAAAAATCTTCAGGCAAATGTTGATTCACGATTGGTGGCCAACCAAGTGAACGGAACAAACGTCGCAAAAGAGGCTGACATGATTCGATACCTGAAAAAGGTAAGAACAACTTAACCATCAGTTTCAAAGCGTTCACAACTTAGACAAAGTCCCTAGATGAAAACAAAAAAGATGACGCACTAAGCAAAATAGCCATCCAACGTGCTTACGACACTTGAGTAAGGTCAAGTGTTGGTGGAAAACTAGAAAGAAAAAACAATAAAGTGAAGTGGGAAAAATCTGGCAGTAGAACTAAGATAGAGATACATGGATGACTCCTATTTTCGAATACCTTACGGAGGAAACCCTGCCAGCAGATGTGAAAAAAGCAAGAGCAGTAAGACGAAAGTCACAGCGATTTGCTGTACTTAATGGGACTCTCTACAAAAAATCTTTCCTCGGACCATGGCTACGGTGCGTTGGCCCACTTCAAGCAAACTATGTGCTGAGAGAGATACATGAAGGGTCTTGTAGCATGCACGCAGGCACACGATCTGTCGTGGCCAAAGCCTTAAGGATCAGTTATTATTGGCCTACCATGCAAGAAAGGAAAAGCAGGACACACTTAGAAGCATGCCAAGGACTGTCAAGTTCACAAACCTGTTCTAAAGAATCCACATCCAAAATGCTAACTTCCAATGTCACATCTCCATGGCGCAGTTCTACAAATGGGATAACAATACGACCTTATTCAGAAGGCTGGCCTGGAAAGTCAAATATTAGAAAGTATCGATTGACTACTTCACAAAGTGGATTGAAGCAAAACCGGTTGCAACCATACCGTCGAATTCAGCATCAAAAAATTGTAGTGTACAAACATTGTCTGTAGATTTGGACTCCCAGGTGAGATTATCTCAGATAATGGAAAACAGTTCCGAGACAATCCATTCAAAGATTGGTGCGAGAAACTATGTATCCGCCAACACTTTGCTTCTGTTAAACATCCGCAAACCAATGGCCTGGTAGAAAGAGCAAATCGCAATTTAGTGAAAGGAATAAAACAAACGCGTAGTGCAAGGGACAAGAATTTGATTGGAAGAGTTCTCTCATGTTCAATGGGCACACCGCACCATGATAAAATCTAGCAACAGAGACACCCCGTTCTCATTAACATACGGAACGGAGGCTGTCATCCCAGCAGAGATTGGCATGCCTACACTCAGAACAGCAGAAGTGGACTTAGTACAAAACAATGAAGCTTTGGAAATCAACCTCGACCTCTTAGAAGAAAAAAGAGAGCAAGCAGCAATACGTGAGGCAAAGAGCAAAGCAAAAATAGAAAAGTACTATAACTCCAAAGTTCGAAGTACAAATTTCAAACCGAGAAACCTTGTGTACCGTAACAACGATGCAAGCCGCGCAAAAGACATATGGAAGCTAGGCCCCAAATGGAAAGGACCGTACGAAGTTACGGAAGCACTTGGAAAGGGCGCATACAAGTTAAGAAATCGTGACGAAAAGCAGCTCCCATGGACTTGGAATGTCAGCAACCTCAAGAATGTTACATTTACAAAATGTAAGCAACTCACCCATGCGGACTCCGCAGTGGGGTAGTGCATTTCAATCTATCTTATTTATCCATTGTAATGTCTTTTAAAATTTTAATGAAACTAAAGACTAGCTACCTTCACAAGTTTATTTTCAAAATGTTTATTTTTACTTTGCAAAGTTATTTTATATGTGATTAAGACGCGCACGCAACAGGGCATGACCCAATAAACGTTATTCCGTATAACAAAAGGATGAGTAACCTAATAATTCACTCAAATATGCGTAAGAGGTATTGCAAACCCAGTATCGGGAGAATAACCCACAAATATTCAAGTAAGAGTATCGTGTTAAATATATCATCATGGTATTAAAACGATAGTAGAACCATATTAAGCGTTAAAACGTTAAAAATTATACAAGTACACTTTACCGCATCAAAAAGGTCACAAGCGACCGCGGTATCTAACGGATAAAAACAGTTAGAAAAATTGTTTCCATACAAAAGACCGCAACAAAGAGGTCACGTATGACCATGGAAAAATATCTTAGCAAGTACTGAAAACAAGTAGGATAAAAAGTTACTAAATAATATTCAACTCCGCGTCATCAACATTGGGGAAGGAAGCAACATTCCCATCAGCAACCGCTTGGTCATCTGAACTTATAACTTCATAATCATCTATGGAGATAGGAGAAATTGAACGGGCGGAAGCAAAGGTTGTGGACAGGGCTGTGGTGGTGTCAGCAGTAGTGGATACAATGTCAGAAGTACCTTCCATGCTTATCAAAACCACAGCAGAGAAGGGCTCGGCTAAAGGAAAAAAAACATCACGAAGAGCTGATCTTTGATTCGCAATGTTTTCTTTAATCTTCTGGACCCGGATACTAGAAACATCCAAGGCAAGTGACAGAGCGGTTGCACCAATAACAACTTTGTTTGGCGAATGATGAATAGGGACCATCAGCTGGTCAACATTGGGTTGCAGCTCATTCAACCCTAGCTTTTCAGCAAGAGGGTTTTCAAGACGAAGGATGTCCATCACGGCTTCGATACTAGCATCCTTATTGGATTTCAATTCCGCAAGCAAGGGGAGATTCACATTTTGAAGCTGTTGCAAAGCAGAAATGTAATCCACTTCTGCAAAAGGATTATGAGCAGCAACATCTGTTAAAACCCTACCCTCCTTGCCATGGGTAATCCCAACAGATAACCCATCTTGCATACCCTTCTCAATGGCCTTACCAATAGCTGCTCCGAGAGCAGAAAGGTATTCTGGCAAGTTTAGGCACTTAATTATAGCAAGTTTCATGCCTTGGGTAAGAAGTCATCTGCGACCGGAAATGGTAGTAAGAAGATGAGGGTAGAACTTCTCCTCCAAATGAAGGGCCATCTCCACAAAGTCAGTATACAGCTTGTCAAACTTGTCTCCAACAACTTTCATCCGATCATCTTGAAATTTCTCAAGATGCTCCATGCAATTCTCATACACCGTGACCTTCTCTTGAAGTCCGGAAGAAGAAATCTCTAGCTCATGTACCTACAATTATGCGGAAATTCACAAATACGAAGATAAAACAAAAAATATACAAAAAGCCAAAGTATAGAGGCACGTGCCCGATCCACAATGGTGTCATTATGAGATTTAACAGAAGTGATCAGGGAATTTAAATCAGTAAGTTCACGTTCTTTTCTCACAGCTGAAGCTTCAAGATCTGTCACCTTCACATCCAGAGCATTCCGCTCCTTTTCAAGGATGGCGTTACGCTCCTTCAAAGCGTTCATCTCATCCTGAAAGGACTTCTCCACAACTTCAAAATTAGAAGCTTCGGCACGAAGGCGAATGGACTCTACGACTTCTGCTTCCTTTAACGACAGCTGCGCTTTGAGATTTTCAATCTCTCCTTCCCTGACCTTCAGCAATTCAGCCTGCCTCTCAGCAACATACTTCAACCTCCTTTTTTCCTTGACATTTTACTCAGCACGCATTCTTACCTCAGCACTTAGAGACATTTGAAAAGCAGCTCCAACGTTAAACTCAGTAAACAACTGGTCATGTTCCATTCCACGAACAGACGCAAAAAACTTGGGAGGAGCAAATTCATCAACCATCTCATGACAGACGCGACCATCATCAAGACGGGACCCATTAGTCATGCTTCATTTAGGAACATAAGTTTTCTAAAGATCAGCATCAGGGTTGATGACGGTGCGGATAACACCAATAAGAAAGTCACTGCTAGTAAGATCCGAGAAGACACCCGTAAGGGGATCAGTTCCACCAACTAAAGAAGAATTAGCACAAAACAAAGAAGGATCAACAGGTTTCTCTTTAACAGCTGAAGCAGGATCAACCATTGAGGTAATGGTAGTAATAGTTGTCATTATAGGAACGAAGGACCTGACAAGAGAATCAACTTTAGCCTCCGCAACATTAGTACCAGAATGATGAGAGGAGTCTGAAGAAATAACGAACCTTCGCGGAGCCCCGATAGTACGAAGGTTGGGTTCAGCTACGGAGTCAGTATGATCTCCACCCTCACGCTCTGACGTGGTAGATATGGAAGCTGTCACAAAAGGCAAAGTAGGTATGGCCGCAACCCCGACTTCAGCATTCAACACAACTCCAGCAAGCAACCTTTTGAGTGCAGACTTAGACTTTCCACCTACGGAGGTCCCACTCAGGGTTCCATGATCATCCTTCAGCTTTTTGGGAGGATGGGAAGCCCCACCCGCATCCATAATCACGGATTTCCTTTTCCCTTGACGTCTCGGCTGCACAAGAGCCACGTCCTCAACAGTAGTATCCGCAACCTCAACAATTGGCTGGATGTTAGCATCTTGCCCACCCCCTGCGAAATTACCTTGTTCTGTTTGATTGCCACTACCACCCTCATCAAAGAGCTTTTCAACACTTGCTTCCAGTTCGCTTTCAGCACGATCAAGGGCAACTTGAAGCAACAGAACAGTGCGACCAATGGTAGTATCCAGTAACCGTGGTTCATCCTCATTCCGTTCTCGCTCAACAATTCTTACTTTGGTAGGATCCGGGGTATGGATGAAAGCAAAGATATCCATTTCTGCACAAACAAAAACACAGTAAGAAACAAAACAACAAGCCATAAAACATATAACACATATATAACAGAAGGCACCCACCCTCTCCGTTCTTATGTAAAAACCGGGGATAAGTTTCCTCATCCAAAGTGTAATGGCGGCTCAGTCCAACCAAGCACAAGAATGCTTCTGGAAACTTCCGGAATGAAGAGGGATGAGAAACAAGAGTAGCATAATCTTGTGCATTAAAGTCTGCTGCCACTCGAGCAGGATCCCTAATCATGTGCTTGGCAGTATGCCACGGAAAAGAAGCAGGGCAGGCAAAGTCATCCACCCAGAAAAAATGATCATTCTAATTTTTAAGAGAATCAAGGGGTTTCGTATAACATACGGGAGCATTATCAGAACGCTTACTAAACGACAACCATCCACTCTTTTTAGAATTTACATAAAAGCATCGGAATAACCCAACAGTTGGTATGATCCTATAGACACGACACAAGATTTCAAAGTGGGAAACCTTGGCCGCCCCAATCACAGAGAGTTGGGATATATTGATACAAAAGTGCCTAAGCACGTCAATAAGGAAGGTGGACAAAGGCAATCTAAAGTTGGCATAGTCAAAAAACCTAGTGTACAATCTAATTTTCCCAGCGGACCTCTTATGCATCATATCATTCTGATTGGGCAAAACGAGATGCACCTCTTCGGGGATATGAAACTTATCACAAAACGTATCAAGTGCTTTATGGGTAAGAACACACCTAATATCTGTAATGGCACTCATGATGGAAGAAATGAGTCTAAAAACCTAACTTGAAAACTTGAAATTCTTTGAAGAATGGTAAAGCGCAGATAAAAATGTTAAAAAGCTTGATAAATTTTAACAATGGCGAAATAGTGGAAGAAGTGGAAAAGACACAGTGAAAAACAAATTGAGAATTTATACTCTAGGTATAGTAAATTCAAAATACTCCCAGATGTTTACACGTGGTCATGGCCTCCGAGTTAACGGCTCAGATCAAAAGTGAGGATAGTGATGACAGTTGAGCAAGTGGACCAAGCAGTCAAATCGGTCAGAATGCGAAAGGCCACGAAGAGGCCACGTCATCTACACCCCACCTAACAAGGGCAAAGAGACGTCGTGGAGAAACAAGAAATTGCGAAGGACGCAAGGAAAGCAAGAATACCATAACCTGAGTCTAGTAATATCTACCGCACGCAACAAAGTTACACGCACTAGATATACTAGACTGGGGGGACTTGATGATGTATAACAGGCTTTTGGGCCTGGACTACATGAACCACACATGGGCCCAATCCCAATAAGACAATCAAAAAGCATAATGGACCAAAACTAAGCCCAGGTCAAACTGGCTACGGTCCAGAAGGAACAAGACGGACAAAGGTCAGCGGAAGTCTGCTAGGCAAGCCCATATCCGCAAGTCACGATTATAAGCGGATCCTTGCCTGACAAGGGTCCCACTTCAGCCCACTAACAGGTACAAGCGAAATATTAGGAAAACCTAATATTGGGCTCACCTATAAAAAGGGGTACTCTAACACCTCATGAGGTATGATTTTCTGATCACATTTTATACACATATACTCTGACATTCTTTGAAAAACATGTTTACTTACTCTCACGTCGGAGTCTAATCGTGGGGTCCATCCCCATGGTAAGACTAACGGTTTACCTTTAATTGTGTAGGAGATCATCTCATCACTTGGTTTAGTACAAGACCGCATCCATTGGCCCAGTCCAATAATCACCCCAGATCCATCTTTCACATCCCTGCTAGAAAAGTTATGATATCTATACCCCTTCGTAAATAACTGTTAGACAATATACATCTCTAGGGACGAACGATGCAAACTTTTTGCGGCTAACATGAGAGGTATTTCGTCTTTTTACGCGTAACACGGATGTGCTTTGTAGTTTACTCTTACCATTATTTTTTAGTAATTATCATCATCGTTATTATTATTACTAATATTTGTTTTTTGTTTTTTTATAACAACACTTTTATTAGAAATTCATAGCATTTATAAGAAATTAGTGAGAAGCCGAGAAACTATACCGTCTGTAGATGCGATATATGATGCTTCCCCCTATGTCGGCCTTGATGATCGATGGGTCTTCCCTAGTGCAATGTCTCGTCACTTGAGAATGCGATTTATGTATCTCGTTGCAATGCTTCTAGTTGGTGACGTAGAGGTTTCTGTTGCACGCTAGTCATTAATATTTCATTTGCTTCCTTCTGCTCCGTATTTTGTTGTTTCTGCTAAATTTGATTTTATCCTTTGTGTTAGAAAGTGACTTAAACTCTAAGGGGCGTTTGGTAAATTTGTATGACTTGGCCACCAAGTTTGTTTAGCCTATAAATAGGGATTGAGGGGTTTAGTTTTCTTTGTACCTTTGAATATTTGTTTCGTACCTTTTGGAATTAGGGTTTGGTACCTTTGAATTTGTGTTGAATAATCATCTTCTTCAATTCGTTTGGGTAATTGTATCTTTTAGGGTTCATACTGGGTTGAAGATGAAGAAGAAAAAGAAAAAAAAGGTTAGTTTTGGGTTCGTTTGGATTGAAGTTGGTTTTTTGTTTGTTTAAAGAATTTGTTCTGCGTTACTGGAATTCGTTTGGATTTGGAATTGTCGGATTCGGTGATCGTTTTTGGATTTGATCGTTTGCTTTGTTTTGGATCGTTTTCAGATTCGATCATTAGTTTGATTTGTTTTGGATCGTTTTCATATTCGATCATTAGTTTGATTTGTTTTGGATTGTTTTTAGATTCGATCGTTTGATTTGTTTTGGATCGTTTTCAGATTCGATCATTTGTCTTTGGTTTGGATCATTTTCAGATTCGATCAATTGGTTTTGTTTTTGGATCATTTTTCGGATTCGATCGTTTGATTTGAATTTGGCTAGTATCTCTAGC
>BQNB010124124.1:0-19988 GCA_026074375.1 Tanacetum coccineum
GAAGTCAATAATTGAAGAGTCAACATTTAAGATTTGGGGTCTTATTACATTTTGGGACAATTGTTATAAACCGGAATCTTTATTTATATTGTTGACCAATTTGAAGCCATGAGCTTATGTAACAAACAAGTATTTTTTTAATCTCATGTATCTTTTTCAAACGACACGTTTAGTGGTCGTTTTCATATCTTGTGCTATTGATCCGTAAATGTAATGCCCTCGGATATTCAACATTCTGCTGCGTACTCAGATTTGAGGGTGTTACAAATTAAACCAAGTTTAGGCGGTTGAAGACATTTGAATCACACTTTGGGCAAACTCAAACCCACTTTACTCGCTCAATTTGACACATGACTGCAGTATTGTACAGACAGTCTGTATTGCAAAAGTATCTTCTATGTGCTAAACTGCACATCTTATTGTGGACTTGAATTGTGTAACTCATGTTATTGCAGATCATCAGATTTAGTTTTCTATGAATCTCCACGTTTTGTAACTCACATTGATGATCCAGCCATTGTTGCTCTTACCAAATATTATAAAGAAGCTTTTCCTAGATGTAACACTCCAGGTGTAGCTCTTCTCGACATTTGCAGCAGTTGGATCAATCATTTTACTCCAGGATATAAGGAAGAACGTATAGTCGGTATGGGTCTTAATGAAGAAGAGCTCAAGGCAAATAAAATAAGAATAAAACCGTTTGACCCAATCTTTCAATTCTTTTTTCTTATCATCGTTGGATTGATTTGGTGATATAATGTAGGTCCTTACTGAGTATCTTGTGCAAGACCTTAATGTGAACCCTAAGCTACCATTTAAAGATAATTCGGTTGATGTTATCACAAGGCTATTATGAGGTGAGAATGCTGTATTGAGTTTTAAATAATGATGCATATATAACAAGTACTCATCTTTAGTGACAGTTAGGTCAAAGGCTCGAGTCAAAGAAGGGTAAATTTTGGCCTATGTGGGTTTATTTTGTTAATCTTTTGGGTATTTTAAAATGACCCTTTTTGACCGTTACCTTAGCCTTCACATAATCACCTTTATCAATATATAATAATGCCTTGGACTATGTTTCCGTCAAATGAACAGCTTATTATACTTTCAGGTAATGAGGAGATACTCGTCCCAGGTCTGAAACTAAATTGATTTTATTAGAAAGACAACGTGATGGCGTTGTAACAATGCATTATTGCGAGTTTGATGATTATGATCACTCGGCGGAAGAACTTCGTCCCACATTTCCAAATAGAGCGAGTTTAAATTTACGAAACTAATATGTCATATGAATAAATGAATTAGTATTATGATTTGTGGGTTGACTTGATGAATCATCATACCGCAGACATGTTTGCAGCCGAGTTCTGCTCTTTGGCATGCCATCTTTTCGATAAGTAAAAACTGGCTCTTATTATACCACATACATAAATAATTTTCTATGTTTATGCAGATGGATAGTAAAGGTCATACTACACACTCAACTTATGCCAGAGCAAGAAAGTTTTAGTTATACTCATGACAGTCTTAAAGATATTGATCCTGTTGCAGCGAAAATGACACATCCAAATGACAACAGAAAGGTAAGTACTGTTTGTGCTTTTGGTTTTTAGTTTCCTGTGCTTCTCACCTTATCTTAGTGTTGTTAGACTATTGCTACACTATGGTGAACATGTAGTTTTGGTAAACAATATATGTGCGTTATTGGCATGTGCAATGCTTATGTGTCATTGTGGTACTTTTTTTAATTGTCATTGGTTTTAATTGGGAATCGTATCTGCTGCTTTACGGATTGACTATTTAGCCTTTTTTAGGAATCATCACCAATTATTCTATTTAAGTAGCAATTATTTTGGCATGTGCAATTCTGATGTCCCCACTATTCGTAATTCGTTATTTTAAATGAACTTTACGTTCATTTGTTGATAGATATTAGTTTGTCACAACATATTCTAAATGAACTATTACTTTAAAAAACCATTAATGACCAAATAATAATAACGTTTGTTACATCATATATGTATTTTAGAATTTACATATCATACATTTCATGCACTTTTTAGTTTTTTAATAAAAGTAGCCTCTCTTTTTGTAGTTTCATTAATAAGCTTTTACTTTACGTCGAGAAGTAAATGCTCTCATTAACAAAAGGCCTTTAAATTAATGATATGGAAGGAATTTCGTATCAGTCTACATAATGTTATTTTATTAACTTTTCATTATTGTGTTTATGGCATACACCAAAGATGTTTACAGTCGAAGACAAGAGCTCATGGTGATGGGAAGCAAGTACCTTTTTGTTTCCTTTTCTTTACTTAGAATATTAGTTACAAATGATAAATATTGCTTTTATTAAAGTTTATCCACATAGATTTAGAGCGAAGAACAAAGAAGCATAAATGGATATAACAATAGACAAAGAGTCAAGGTTACCCAAAGGATCAATTAAAGCAATTTGGTTTATCTTTTAGCGAACAACTTCTTGCGGTAATTGGCGTTTTATATTGCGGATTCGGTCCGATTAGATACGAATGTTTATTTCTGAATTTGGTATCTGTATGTATTATTGTACCCATACTAGAAAAAGGATATTAGTATTGTTGTAGGATACTGGGATTCAGTTGTTGATTTACCTTTTTTGTATTCAGTCACTTAAGAAATGGATTATAGTTTTCCGATGTAGTATATGGTGATTCAGTTGTGATTTCCTTTTTTGTATACAATCACTTAGAAATGGATTTATAGTTTACTCTTAACGCGTATGTGGTGCTTGTCAGGTTAACATGGCATCTTTAACTATTCCTTTGTACTCAAACGTTTCTTGGTTTAATATATTTATAGGGTAAAACTCTTAATAGAAAAAATTAGTTATGTCATTGGAACAACGAGCTAATGCAATGGGACAAACCCCCCCCCCGCCCCCCCCCCCCCCCCCCCCCCCCCGCCCCCCCCCCCCCCCATGCATTATCAAAGCCTGGCCAATGTCTGATGTATATTGATTTAGATAATAGCAATTATTGTTGTTCTCTAATGAAAATGTAACAGGTTGTTGCATGTGAATACTTTAATATATATCTCTTGGGTATGGCTAACTGTCACTCGTCAATGAATCAAACAAAAGAAGGAATGAGATTCTATGTTTTACAAAAAACCACCGACAACCATTAGAATAAAGACAAAACATGCCTACATAGAAATAAAATTTTATGACCGGGCGGGCTCTACATTATACATGTCATAACCTAAATGTAATATTACAAAAAATGTTGCTAACATAACATTCTTACGTTACATAATTACGTCTCCTATTATCGTCCTTACCAAAAGGAGTTGGATTAATGACATTTATATTAACCAAAAACTAAGACTACAAAGAGAAATTCGGTTATTAATTGAAGAACCTGGTTAATATTGACTCGAAGCTAAGTGTAAACCTACCCGAACGTAACTACCATTTTCTTGGCCAACTGAACTAAATCACTTCACAGTTATTAAGGCAATTTCACAAAAAACCTTTTCTCGAAAATTTTATCTAAGCAAAAAAAAAAAACACAAAAGAAGGAACATTTAAACTGTATTGACGCGATAGTGATCGGACAAAACAGATCGACAAGGACCTTTCTTTACATTTTTATATTGACCGGACAATATAAGACCCACCCTGACTAACTAAACCGTTTTGATCCTTGTCATGACGAACTCACTTTGACCAATCGCAGTTATTAAACCAAAAACTCACACAAACCCTTTTCTAAAAAAAATTATTGAAGCGTAACGGGCGGGTTACGTAACTTAGTATATTATATTATATATATATATATATATTATATATATATATATATAATATATATATATATATATATATATATATACACATATATACTTAAAAAAAGAGGAAATTAAATAAATGAACGTATTTTAGAAGGTGTTTACGTAAAATGATGTATTCAAACCGTATTTGAGATTTCGGCCATTTTGGTGCAAAATCAATACCTTTTGCGCACCAAAGTACACACTAGCGCACCAAATTGAAAATAAGTGTTGGATCACCATAATTAATTTTGAAACCAATGAGATGATGCCACATCATATTTGGTGCGAAAAATATGTATGTAGCGCACCAAAATTTAAATATAATATACCAAGTAACTTTTGAGCACCATAATTAATTTCTAAACAATGAGATGATGCCACATCATATTTGGTGCTCAAAATATTTATATAGCGCACCAAAATTTAAATATAATATACCAAGTAACTTTTGAGCATCATAATTAATTTCTAAACCAGTGACATGATGCCACGTCATATTTGGTGCGCAAAATATGTATATAGCGCACCGAATTTTAAATATAATATACCAAGTAACTTTTGAGCACCATAATTAATTTCTAAACCAATGACATGATGCCACGTCATATTTGGTGCGCAAAATATGTATATGGCGCACCGAATTTACTAAATGCCAAAAAAAAGATTTTTGGATTACGTTCAGATATTTAGATACGTTTCTTTATCCATTTGAGATTTCGTTGAGATTTTCTTATCTATTTAGGACATTTCTCTATAAATTAAGAAACATACAGAGTTAGTTTTCCACATTTTTTATTAAATATGAGCTATTTAAGAGGAAAAATTAAATGGATTATTCCCTTCCACACAACGTTCAGAAACAAATAGTAGTATGACACGTCATTTGCGCACCAAATGTATTATTTCCACACTACAATCCAAAAAAAATCTGCTCGAATTACATTCAAAATTTTTGATATGCTTACTTATCCATTTGAGATTTCGTTGAAATTTTCTTATCCATTTGCTATATTTTTCTCTATTCGTTTATATATATACCCTCAGACTCACCATTTTATACTCTCATACTCACAACACTTTTACTTCACGATTTTATACAAACATGTCTCAAGAAAACACTCCTCAAAACACCAAGCGTAACCAACGAAAAACAACCCCAAGCAATCCGCCGACACCAGAAAAACTACCCAAAGCAAGGCCCCAAAAACCTTACACAAACCCCAACTACGGCTCACAAACCAATATGGGTGGTTCATCATCACAACAACATACGCACCAACCCATGTCTCCAATTTCTTCATTTCCAACGGTAGAGGAATCAGTTGATGAACATTAGATAGGTGATGAATATCTTATTGAGAAACAACAACAACAACTAGCTCAAGATTAAGAGGTATTAAGAGAAATATTAGAAGAAGAAGCAAGTGGTGAAAAAGAATGGGAGGAGAAAATTAGGCAAGAACGAGCTCATGATGAGTTATTTAGATTGGAATTTAGGGTGAAATCTGATTCAAAATACGAATCAGATTAATTTCATACGGTTACGTTTTGATTTAGCTATGTATTGTTTTTAATTTCCGTATTGTATTTTTAAATTTCGTATTGTATTTTAAATTTCGTATTGTATTTTTAAATTTCCTATTTGTATTTTAATTTAAATGAAATTAATTTAGTTTGTGTTTGTTGACGTATAACATCCTACGTAACCCTAATCCATACACTATATATACAAGGGTAGGATCATCCTACCTGGACAGGTTATTCTCTACCACCTCTTTATTATATGCTTATACTACTCTGACTTGACCGTCGGAGGGTGGATCCCGGGGCTCCGGCTTCGGGTCCCCTTCTAACCGGTTCTTCTTTGTTGGCAGCACTATTCAAGTCCCGGAAAGACGACGAACGGCACCATGAGACTCGTCAAGACCAGCCCAACCAAATTATGCTTCAACAGTGTTAAAAATTGAAAAGAAAAATGTAATGGTAGACATAATATTTCATTTAAGATATTTGGAATGTATAAGATGTTATGCGTTAACTAATAAGAGTTGTATATAAAGATTTGTGAAATGTAAACTTTAGGTATCTCAAAATTTACAAGATGACGTGTACTTAGGGGTTAACGCATCAAATTCGTTTTAAACACCAAATATTTGTTAGACAGAAGCTAAATTGTTAAAATGCTACAATTATGTTGCAAGAGTTAGTGTGTGATCGTCATGTATGACTCTCACATAAACTCTACACAATATTCATTCAGCTCAATTACGACTTTGGTCAACCACAACCATCTCAGTGTGGTTAATGCACAATATCTTACATATAAAAGCACCTTAATTATATTAGCAATTTGAACTTGAACATTAGTAAAAGATACATACCAACATCTTATGATTTTAAATTCGCAAGTTATTAATGCAATACACACTTTTTGATATATAATATAGTAACTAAAAAATATATAAAATGATCATGAGACTAACACACAATTTATCAACAGGAAATTAATTTCTAAAACAACAAGATTATACAAGCAAACTTTGACTTTGATAGCTATAAAAAATGGGACACACCATGATTCTCTGATCTTAAATTCTTTTTAAATCTTGTCTTACTAAAACTATACAAACTACTTGATATAATATCATAACACCAACTATGATATATCTATCCTACTATATAAAACATTTATAATGTGAGACCCATTAAAAATTAAGATAAGGAAGTTCAATCTTAACCATCCATCTCATTTTTTGGAATCACATCATAAAGTGACATGTGTCACCTTTTGATTAAAGAATCACTTTTATTTTCAAATTGAAATATATTTTTATCTATTTAATTTTATTTTGATTTAATTTCACTATACTTTTTAAAATTTTATGCTCTTTAATTCAACATCCATTTTGATATATTTTTATAATTTTTTTTACATTTTAATGAGTTTATTTTATATTGATTTATATTTTTTTTACAACTTTAATCCTAATTAAATATAAACTTGATACGTTTAAACTATATACTTTCGGAGAGAGTTGTCTTTTTACATGCGAGAATGATGATGTTAATATGGTGTTGCGGGAAAGTTACGGGAAACCCCAACGAACACATACATTTGTGAAACGAAATTACTAAGCGGGTAGGAAATTACGTAAAAAATTGAGTTAGTAAATTTTTTATTGCCGCCGCTATGCGCGGGTAACCAACTGGTAGTAACAAAACGCAGCCATTGATGTCCTTTTACTTCTAGTTACCAATATGTGGTAGGGTCATTTGAAACAAATCAACAAATGCATCTCCGGAATGAAACTGTATGAACATTTATAACCAAATCTTTGACAATGTATCATATAAAAAGACATAAATGGTAAAAAAAATATATACCGGTAAATGAGCTTGATCTCGAGCCATAATTTCAATAACAAAATACTCAACAACCGGGGACTAACCCACAATCAATTAGCGCAACATACTCAACCTCACACCAAAAATTACGCACCAAAACATGAAAGCGACAACTCAATTTTTGACTTTTACTTTTAGTGGTAAATTTTTTGGAATAATCCGTATGGTAAAAAATGGAGGAGCAGGTTCTTATTTATTTTTTTGTTTATGTAAAAGAGATAATGTGGTGGGGTGTGAGTGAAAGAGATTGGTAAGTATGTTGGTAGATATGGGATTAATGGATATTAATTATTTGGTGCTCTAAAATATGAAATAGCGCACCATATTAATGTATTAAGTATGTATTAGGGATGGCAAAAAAACCCGAACCCGACGGGGTAACCCGAAACCCGAAATAATTGGGGCGGGGCGGGGCATGCTTAAAAATGGCCCAAGCATCTTCTTGAGAAAACCGACCCCGTTTAATGCTCGTTCGGTAGAATACTTTGAGCAGCCCGTTTCGAAATAACCCACATCTTTTCCCCACTTTTTCCCCAAACGTTTGGTCCGTTTTGTACCGGCGTTGAACTTTTGGCATTGACCATCAACGTATGCACAATTGCCACTCAACATATCCTTTGTAACTTTTTTTGAAATTTTTTCGAATTGAACTCGTTCAAAACACCGTACCAAAAACGTTTCATGCTTTTGTGAACCTTTCCCGGACATTATTATCCTTCCAAAACGGCCAGTAACATGTTGGCAAGCAATTCTTCTTCTATCCGGGTAGCGCCAACGGCCCAACTGCTACCAGGCTCTTGGGGCTTCGTCTTCAACTTTTTTTCCCCTTTTTGCTTTTGTTTTCCTGCGACCGCCTTTTTTGGCGAATCGACTTTTGAGGGTTGAGTGAGTGATTGAGGAAGTTCTGGGGTTTTGAATGATGGTTGGCATTTTTGTTGTAGATCTTGAAATTCACGTTTAGGACTTGTTGGTTGTGCCATCTGAAAAAACTTGTTGTTGTTCTTGTGGTATTAGTTTTTGTAAACTGTATCCCCGGCGTCATCGACGCTGTTGAAGATATTCATAAAGACCGAATGTTGGGGAATTTTCAGTACATTTTTTTGTGATTGCTAAAAAATTTTATTTGTATTTGAAGATGGTGAATGTTGTATGTGAATTTATTTGGTAATGTGTTTGCATATATAGTGAGTTGAGGTGAGGGGAGGTAAAATGAATTTTTATTTAAATTCCCGTTTTCCATAGAGGGTAAATTGAAAAAAATTAAAATTTTATATTTTTAAAAAAAAAAACACCGTTGGAGGGTAAAATGAAAATCTTTTCAAAATTAAAGGGGGGGGGGAGGGGGGGGGGGGGGGGGAGGGGAGGGGTAAATTATAAACAAACAGTTTTAGGGGGGTAAAATGATTTTTTTTTAAAAGCCCCCAACGCGCGTTCGTCGGCCAACGCCGTTGGGCAACGCCGGATAACGGTGTAGTAACGCCGGCCATTGCCGTTGCCGGCGTTACTACACCTAATGCTCTAACAAGTACCAAGCAGCTTTGAGGTGATTCGAGATTTTCCAGAAGTGTTTCCCGAGGATTTGCCCGGTCTTCCTCCGGCTCGACCGGTGGAATTTCAAATCGACACCAGGAGCTGCACTAGGGATGGCAACGGGGCGGGTTTGGGGCGGGGCGACCATCCCCATCCCCAAACCCGCTTACTAATGTTCTCCCCAAACCCGCCCCGATCCCCGTCGGGGATTTAATCGGGGCGCCCCGTTGGGGCGTGATGCTCCCCCAAACCCGCCCCGTACTAATCGGGGATCTTATCGGAGTGTCCTCTTTGTGTGCAATTCTCGACCAAAGCCGCACCATTTCATATTTATTATTATTTTTAGACTGTTAGCAGTAACTTGAAGAATTAAAAACTTATTAATAATCAATTACAAACATGGTTTATTAAGTTTTCACGATAATATCATACATGTATAATGATAAATCACTATAAAGAAGTTAAATCTTAAAAATATGATATTAAACAAGTTTCTATAATAACAATTTTGCAATATTACAAAGATAAAAATATTAACAATATTAGAGAAGTACTTATTTATTACGTAAATAGTAACAAAATATTATATAAATATACATATATTTTTATATGTGTATATATTAATCGGGTGGGGCGGGGCGGGGATGTTATTCCCCACTTTCGCCCCAAACCCGATTAAAAATCCCCGTTTAAGCCCCAAACCCGCCCCGTAACCCGATAAGCATGCCCCGCCCCGCCCTAATTATTTCGGGTTTCGGGTTTCCCCGTCGGGTTCGGGTTTTTTTGCCATCCCTATACCCAATCTAAACATAGAAATGTCATATATACCCAAAGTATATGTTTTGAATGCATGATGTACAATGCATTTAAAGCATGTTTTGGGTAAATATGTCATTATGATGTTTTAGTTGGGTATATATGGAATTGACCCTTTCTATTTTGTAAGCATATGAAACAAAATCATTTTGGAGACACTGATTTATATAAAATTTTGCCACTTCTTTTTGTGTCGTAGGTTTCCCTGTGTCACATGGCATGCCGAGTTGGAGATGGAGTTGGGGGTCTAGAGGAGGTAACGTTTCTTTACAAATTGACACTTGGTGCCTGCCCAAAAAGCTATGGTGTCAATGTTGCACGTCTAGCAGGTAAATCTCTTTCCGTCCCCTGTGAAATTGTATCACAACTGTAGTATCCTGCTGAATTCTTGTTTTTTATGCTACTATATTAGTTTCTTTTAGTTTTGTTCTTTATTATCTAAATTGATCTAAGTGATTAACATAACATGTTGAACTGTGGTTCAGGACTGCCTGATAATGTGCTTCAAAAGGCTGCAACCAAGTCAGAAGAGTTTGAGACAATGTATGGTAAGAATGGAAACCATTCCAGTCTCACCGATAAGCACCGGAAAGACGAGATGATGGTCATCTTGCAGAGCTTAATGAATTGTCTTGTAGATACACATTGCGGTTCTTCAGCTGATGGCATTATTGAGCTGCAAAATAGGGCCAAGATACTTTTGGACCAAAAGTAGGCATTATTGGCAAACACTTGTATGAGTGTCCGCATGTAAGTTTTGATGACGCTTCTATGATTACAAGCGCAACCTGATATCAGTTTTTGTAAGCATCAGCTGTCTAATCCACATGTAGATAGACTAATGAATGGAACCATTAATGAATGGACAATTTTGTGCTATGATTATATTTGTACTTGAGGCTGTACATTGCTTTTTTAAACTGTCAAGACGGTCTAACCGTTTACATTGGTTTTCTTTATCTTTACAATTCATGATGATTTGCATCTCAACTAGAACATATGAAAGTAAAACGATATCTTTTCTTTGACTTGAACCCGCTTGTAGAAAAAACAAAATAAACTCTTGTATACCAATTAAGTTGTAGGTTATCTATATCAGCTATACAATGCCATGCTAAATCCCATGCAATATGCCTGGATGGGGGTGGGGGAAGGTAGTTGAGGGGGGCGGGATTGCAGGCCTAAAACTGATGGTTTTAGAATCTTGAGAGCATTTGGTTGTCGAACAGCAGATGGTTTATCAAACTTAGTATCCATAGTTTTTCCTTTCATTTTCTCAATGAGTTTCTTTAACTCACTTAAAGCAATGATGAATAATTCTTGTCTTACAAATGAGCTTATAAATTTTACATGGGAAGTTTGGATGGCACAAATCTTGTATTTCGAAATATTGTTCACATTCTTTTAGAAATATAGTTGATCCATTTTGTTTGTAAACTGTGTCATTTTTAATTTGTTCTTGACATTGTTGTAAAGCAATTTCAAAAGAAATCAAATGTTGATCAAGTTTAGAAAAACTTCTTAAAAGCTCATTATAAACTTCTTTACTAACATTTTCAGTTTGTTTAGAAAGCTTTTCTGCAAGACATTCACATTCTTTGATTTTATGAAGATACAAACATTGCAATTCAGTATGTGCATCTAAATCAGATAAAGAATAGAATGCATAATAACAACACATAACAGATAGGTAGCCATGGGAATGGTATTGGGCCTTTGAATACACTAAATCCTTTGAGTTCTGGATGTGGAAGTTATACACCCAGATAAGGTTGTAAAGGAGAGTGAATGTGCAGTGGCCGTGTCACCCTAGCAAGGCGCGTCCCTCGAGCAGAGGGTGGGTGGATAAGGATGAAGATAAGAGGTGGTGAAATGGTGATGGGGTTAGTCAATGGTAGACATTGCAATTCAGTATGTGCATCTAAATCAGATAAAGAATGCAAATAACAACACATAACATCCTTTGAGATACACTATTGGAGAAGTAGATTATATATATTTGAAAAATCAACTTTGTCAGATTCAAGTTCGTCAATCTCTTTTTCAAGTGATTGAACGTACTGTAAATCTGCAATCTCTTATTTAAGTTCATTTACAAATATGAAACTATCATTTTGTGTCTTTAGTGCAAGAGGCATCAAACAAGTTTTCAAAAGCACGGTCATATCTTCAGTAGTTGGTGCACGAAAGCTATCATACATATGTTTTTCCCAAGCTAAATCAACAATTTCTTTGAAATGATTTATGTTATTTGTCATTACATTGTAAGCTTGTATACTCTTGCTTATCGATTTTTAAGTAGGTAGAAAACCTATGTTTTTGACAATGTGTGGCTTATATTTAACAAAATATTTTCTCCACATTTTCTTTCGAACTTCATTTGCATGTGCCAACTGATCAAGATATTCCCACGTGATTGGGTGGTTATAAAAAATTTCATAAACAATGTTCTGCTTTTGTGTAGTGTTTTCGTAATTATTTAAATATGATTACAAATTTGTTCAAGAGTCAATGTCTCTTCCCTATCAGAGGAAAATAAATTTGCAAGATCACATTTGTCATATGGAATCTCAATCAGGTAAAAAGGGGAGTGCAAACAAGGATTAACATATGAAGCTTTCTAAAGAGGTACACCAGTGTAACATTCTCATTTTTCATGTCATTAATACGACTCCGTAGAGGACGCCCCGAGTAGGATCAAAATGTCAGTGTGATGCGGGATGCGATAGGTTATAAGACAGGGCTCATAATAATTCCCTCGCCGTTTGGGCAAAAAGGAGGGATCCCTCTGTCAAATCAGGTTGCAGAACAGTTAGTCTTAAGAGTATTCAGCCGGATGGTCATAATTGACTCCCTATCCATCCTCCTCGCTATTAATGAGCTCTATTGTGTTTAGTCCGATACGCGTTACTTTTAATATTTACTTTAAAGCTAAACCGCGTAGACTAGAAATAATCAATTTATGTAAACGGTCATAAAATAAATTGAGGTTTACATCAACCGAGTAAGAAATAATTATTAAGAAGATAATTATGTACTTTGCGTAGTTTATTTTTATTGGTCACGTAAAAGGGTTACGTGTCGCGATAAAATACATTTGAACGCATGAACGCTCAGCTACATTATTTGTAAAAAGAAGCCCTACGCATCCGCTCCACCGTTCACTCACATACACCAATCACATCATCCCACATAAGTTAAACCCTATCAAGGAGAGTTATTTTACTTATAACGAATAAATAGATAAGGCGGCCAAAACATTCATACGTACGACAACTAACGTACAATAAAAAGATCACAATTAAACAAGATGAGGCGAATGGGTATAAAAACATCCGTACTTAGCACCCAAATGAAGCGCGGGCTCAAGTCATGCGGTCATCCCTAGAATGACAACCTCTCCCAGCCAATCATTCACTTACCCAGAGCAGACCTCCAATCAATCTCCCACGCTTTCCAAGAGGGGATCAGTCCAACCGGAGACGACCATCCCAACACATCTCACTCCGTAACATCATCCTTCTGGATATCATCCTCTCCAGAAATACAGACATACCTAGACTCAACTCACCCCTAAACCCCTACCCCAAAAAACACTTGCGTCTAATACCCACTTTTTAAACAAAATAAAAATAAAACATTCCAGTTCACGTTGAGTCCAACCCCAGTATCCTCGGCAAAAAACAAAAAACCCTTAAACCATCAACACATCTATCAATCTTTTGTGTAAATAAAAGCCAGTGGCCCCGTTACAACCACACAAATACAACTATGCAAACCCCTAATGAATCCTTAAAGGTACAAGTACAAATCTTAATTTCCCCCACAGGTCCACACCGCCCCAGGGGTCCCGCAAGGGCCCCGTCCTAATTCGATACCCGAAGCCTAAGCTATGTTCCCGCCACACCAGATCTAGTCTAAATTTAACGATGTGTCCTTAATGACCTAGATGGCTAAATAACCCATACGGCTATAGCAAATGTCAACCGATTATAAAAGGATGTTCCCCAATCCATTTTGTTCCACTTGTTTTCCTTGGATGTCGCGGCTAAGAAAGGACACACACACAAATCATACAACTTCCACAATCTTAGCAAATCTTGTACATCATGCAAGTAATTAAGGAATGTACTTGATAAGTATTAATTTTATATTAATACAACACTTTCCCCTCAAAACCATGTGTATTCAACTAACAAACATAAACCATCAAGGCGTAAGGCACATGGTTCTTGTTTGTGTGTGGACTCAGGAAAGTTAACCTAGACACCTTGCCTATAAATTACTCAAAGGTACACTACCATATTTGACACTCCTTTTTAACTCACCCACACTCAAACTCTCTCTTTCTTACTCTCATCTCATTGGTCGCCTCTTATTTGACCGGGCCCCCTCCCTCCGGCACCTTCGACAAGCTCCCAAACTACCACACTCAAGCCCACGCCTGCCAGATATGAGGTTCCCCAGATCCCTCGTGTTCGGCCTGATAACAAACCCGCAATCAAACACACCACCCACTACTATTATCTTTGAGCGAACATCATAAGCACTAAGGTTGCCCACACAAGGGTTAACTATGCGCTAAGATTTGTACACTTCTGTCGTCCTTCCCCCGACAATATATTCCCCAATTCCCAGAAAAATCATCCGTGACCCCCCCTCCTGTCCAGGGACTTCCCCTCCTCCAAATCCCCCCCGTGCCCCTCGACCACACACCCCTCTCTGCTTATGGCGCCCCCCTCCCCCACCAGCATCACCGCCAACCCCCATTTCCACCACTCCTACCTCCAGCTAAAAGCCATAGTGATCTTGTAAGCCTCACAACGACACTTTACGTTTCACAGTATCTTTTCCTTTTGAATTATTAAACGTATGTCGCGTTATATATAAAGGGTGCGTGCCTAGCGTGGCGTAGGATTTCATTTGTGTGGGCAAGGACTCGTTAAAACACATGTACAATGATGGTGAGGGACAAACTAGTGACTTCAACGTAAACAATAACCCTAGGCAAGAAAATATAAGAAAACTATACGTAAACTTTTAAAGAAAACGTAGCAACTTGGCTTGGGTGCGTGTATACAAGGTTAATGAACGTTTGCATGTCATGGGTCGTGATTTGAAAATGCTAGGCACATTTGTTTTGGTGCTAGACGATTTAACGAAACCCATATGGGATGCTAATGAACCATTCGGACCCTTATTGGACTTCACGACCCACCTTCGTGAGCCCACAAGACCCATAATCCACAAATAAGCTAGGACGGCTTATTTGTGAACTTAAGCCGCTTATAAGGCTTATTATAAGCCTAGGAAAGCTAGTAGACTCCAAGGAATGAAACCCAAACCGCTAGAACCCCTATCGGGCCTCTTTCGAGCCCAACAAGGCCCAACGAGGGCTTATTTATAAGCCGCGGCTTATTAATAAGCCACTCGGGCTTAATCATAATTTGAAGTGCTCATTTTGCTCCACATAGGGCTTCCATCTTATCTAGAGACCTATTCGAACCCTTAATGGGCCTTCTAGCCTATTTGCGAGCCCAACGTGAGCCATAAGCTCTAACAGCTTATTAATAAGCTTGCACAACTTATACAAGTTAAATGAGCTTAATAGACTTAAATAATGTTAATGGGCCAAGC
Source organism: Tanacetum coccineum (assembly GCA_026074375.1). Classification (NCBI taxonomy): domain Eukaryota; kingdom Viridiplantae; phylum Streptophyta; class Magnoliopsida; order Asterales; family Asteraceae; genus Tanacetum; species Tanacetum coccineum. The sequence goes on from BQNB010124124.1 coordinate 15,202, forward strand.
CCTAACCCCTAAAACCCATTCGGGCTCACAACGGGCCCAAAAGGCCCAAATGGCGAGCTTATTTGCTTACGGAATAAGCCAAACCAAACACAGACCCTAATATGATTACTAAGCCTAAGAAATAAGCTAAAGAGCCGAGGGGAGCCTAAAAGGGTGTATCGGGTTACGCTATTGGGCTTACGGGCCCAATAAGCTCGAAATAAGCCACAATAAGCTCCTCGAGCTTATTTTAAGCTTAACAGACCCACATGAGCTTATTAACGACTTTTGGACCTATTAAAACTATAACGGGTCATTAAAATGCTCAACGGACCTTAACGGGCCCAATAAGGCCCGTTAAGCCAAAAATAAGCTCGATGAGCTTATTTAAAAGCCGAAACAGTTTTGACAGCTTATTTTAGCTAATAAAGAGAAATGACACATGGTTAAAATTTTTATTTGGAGCAACCAATGCTATTATAGATCGCAAATTAGGGACTAAATTTCCGAATTCGAAACATAAGGGATCAACTTTGTCATTTCTGAATTTCAATAACCCCAGGGACTGTTCTTGCAACATTCTAAAACTTAAGGATTTAAGTGTATTTATAAGGACCTAAACTACATTTTTATAAACCTAGGGACTAAAAGTATAATAACTAGAAACTTAAGGGTATATTTGTGAAACAAAAGTGAACAAATAGAACACTTAACGAAGCAGTATCGATAATAAGATATCGGACGATAAAAGGTTTAATAGCAACTAAATAAATAGTATATTTATTAACAAAGATTTTTCACGTTTCTCCGAAAACCATCGGAATTATAAATACAGATGATCTTGTTGCATCACCACACCAATTGAATCACGGTATAATATACACTAAAAGGGAATTTAGTTATACAAGAGTCTTAGCTTAATGTGTAAACCTAAGACGTTGACCGACTTATTACTTATGTACTTGAGCGGTGTGACCCACCTGCTTACTTGATAATTATTATCATTCAAGAACTACCGTGCTAAGGTGAGTCATAGCCCCATGTTTACAATTATTTAAATGGATTTACATCCTTGGGTGAGAACATGCTTTGTTAACAAATGGACGTCAAGTGCACATGTTATAACATAATTAACGTGTATTGGCCTAATTACCATAACCCCATTATTACCAAAGATCATGGAACTGTTATTGCATAGATGTGATTTGGGAATTACTTTGTGTGGGCGCGAATGTTTATGGATAGATCGAGTAGGATTGACAATCCCCGTTCGGGTGACAGCTATAACAGGGAACGAACGCATACCAAGTTTGAATCTGGATGTTCGGGATAGACATCATTCACAGACCACCTGTTGAAAATTTATAATTTGCATTCCCATATATGTCAAGCTTTAGTGTCATGAGCTTTAGAAATAAATACTTTTTTATGATGTTTGCATTTGTTGCTTAATCATACACTTGGAAATCTTGCGGTCCTACAATCGATTTACATAAACCTATGAATTCACCAACTTTATGTTGACGTTTTAAGCATGTTTTTCAGGTCAATAAGGCACGAGGTGCGATGATACATTGGATTCCAATAATTGAAGAGTCAAACACATAAGATTAGGGGTCTTGATTACACTTTGGGAAACAATTGTTATAAACCCGGAAATCTTTATTTGTATGTCCCGAACTATTTGAAGCCAAGGGCTTAATGTAACAACGAGTATTTTGATAATCCAATGTATCTTTTTCAAACGACACGCTAGTAGTCTTTCTCAGATCTTGTGTCTATTGACCCAATAATGTAACGCCTTCGGATATTCAACATTCCGCTGCATACTCAGATTTGAGGGTGTTACATAAGTCTTCTTATTTTCTACCTATGCGTGGGGATTATAAGATGGATAGATTGGCTAGGTTGTACCTGAATGAGATCGTTGCTAGACATGGTGTGCCGATCTTGATCATCTTTGATCGTGATAGTCGTTTCACATCACGGTTTTAGCAGTCAATGCAAGAGGCATTAGTAACCCGTTTAGACATGAGTACGGCTTACCACCCTTAGACCGACGGTCAGAGTGAGTGTACAATCCAAACCTTGGAAGACATGCTGAGGGAATGCGTCCTAAACTTCGAGGGAAGTTGAGATGTTCATCTTCCGTTAGTTGAGTTTTCATATAACAATAGTTATCATTCTAGTGTGAGATGTGCGCCGTTTGAGGCTTTGTATGGAAGAAAGTGTCGTTCGCTAATTATGTGGGTAGAGGTCAGAGAAAGTGAGTTGATATGACCTGAGTTAGTGCAAGAGACTAATGAGAAGATCTCGCCGATTAAGGATAGGCTTAAGGTTGCACGTGATCGTCAGAAGAATTATGCTGACAAAAGGAGAAAACCCTTAGAGTTCAGTGTAGGTGAGTATGTCTTGCTCAAAGTGTCACCTTGAAAAGGTGTGGTACGCTTTGGGAAGAAATGAAAGTTTGCACCTAGGTTTGTCAGACCCTTTGAGATCACTGAGCGAATCGGTCCGGTCGCCTATAGACTTAGGTTGCCCGAGGAATTAAATGGTATTCATGTCACGTTTCACGTGTCGAACCTTAAGAAGTGTTTGGCTGATCCAACACTGTAAGTTCCTTTGGATGAGATCCAAGTTGATGCTAAGTTGAATTTTGTGGAAGAGCCTGTGGAAATCTTGGAACGAGAGTTCAAGAAGTTAAAGCGGAGTAGAATTGCCATCGTCAAGGTTCGGTGGAATTCAAAACGTGGACCTGAATTCACGTGGGAGCGTGAAGATCGGATTAAACTTAAGTATCCACATCTGTTTAGTGCTGATAGTAGTTGAATTTCGTGGGTGAAATTCTTTTTAAGGAGGGTAGAATGTAACCCTTGCCCTTTCTGTGTTTTGAATATTCTAATATTAGTCTTTTGACTATTTGACGTTTGTCAGTTTTATTAGAATATGTACCGTGTTGACGGTGATGAATTTATGAGATTTGAGGTATTTTATGGTTTATTGTGTATAATAATCCTTATTAGAGGGTATTATTGTGTTATTTATGTTTCGGGTGGTTTGACCCGTGAATTGTGAGAAATGCCGAAAAACGAGTCCCGGTATGTCCGTTAATGTTCAAATGAGTTTTTGGGATGTATAACGTGGAAATATATCGTGTAAATACTCTAAGTTATTGGAAAAGTATTTTTAAGATGAATAAAAATGCTAAGTAACTTCGGGAAATATTTTACGATCACGGATTTTGAGATTTAAGTGAACCCGACATGAAAAGAAGGCACCCGAGCCCCTTGGATACCTTAGTCGCGGGTTCAAGACACAAGGGAGACAATGTGGCTTAATTTAGCAAACATGGTCCTTCCTTGGTACATTTTGTCTTATATGGTTTGTTTTATCTCATTTAAAAAATCATTCATCAAAAAGTATACACACACTTTCTCTCTTTCTCTCCTTGGCCACGGCCGAACTCAGACACACACATACAAATTTTATTTTTGAGTTTTGATCAAGAACATAGTGGTTTAGAGTATTTTCGGGGTGATTCTAGTGCTCGGGTAATCGTTTAAATTACGTTTGGGTAGTCGGTTCGTGTTCGTTCTCGCTTTTTGAAACCCTCTTTGTAAGTTTTCTAAATTTACATTTAACTTGTACTTTTATGTGTTAAATGATGCATAGATGTTAGTTGTACGGTGCGTTTGTTAAAAATCGAAAATGAAAAGTTTACGAATGGATAAAAAAGGTTCGATTTGGGTTCGAATGGAAAAGAAAAGGGTATAAGGTTTTATTATTTTTGATATTGTGGTCGTGATGGTTGAAAAACATATATTTTCTATGTAACTTATTTTGTATATGGCTTATTTTTAAGCTCAAATGGCTTATTATGGGCTTATTAGCTCTCAGCAAAGAGAGGGTATGCAAGGAAAGTGTTTTGGTTATTATCCTAGTATGTCGTATTTTTATGGACTATTTTTATAGCCTATGGTGATAACCGAATATATTACGTATTTTATTAGCTTATTAATAAGGTATTTGGACTTATTTTGGAGCTTATGGGCTCACGACCCAATAAGCACAATAAGTCGTGGCTTATTGTGGCTTATTGCGGTCCGGATTATTTTGGTTAAGCTTTTGATTTAGACTTAAAAATACTAATGGGCTTTAGTATCGGGCTTAAAACGTATTTTGGATATGTAAAACCCTTAAAGGATCCTTATTGGGTTTTAAAGCCCAATAAGCGTTAACTAGTCGTTTTATGTGTTTTGACGAACTTTTAGAAGGCAAAATATACTTATGAAATGTTATTGAAAGTTGTTTGGGAAATGTAATTTGATAAACGTTACGAAATGTAATTTTAAGGTTTTTGTCAGAAAATGGTGAAATTGCGAAAAGTGGTTGAATTTAAGGTTTGAAAACCTTGGAAAACGTTACAAAAACGTACGGGTCATGTCGAAATTTCGTAAAAAGTCTATACTTAGAATTTTCACTCAAAACGTGACTTTTCGATTTAATAATGAAATATTATTATATTATTATTTTAATAAGTCGACTAAAAGACGAAAAATATATTTTTCAAAACTTCTGTAAAATGTTTAGCGTGAATAAACGTTTCATTTCGTATAGTATAAATGATTAATTTATGGTAACTAAGTGTACCGGATGGATTTATCGGGATATATTTCTTATATTACTTATCTATTTTCTTTAAATAGTATGAGTATATTATACTGAGATATGAGTTGGGATATGACATCGTTTAAAGTTAAGTCGTCAACCATCACACCACTAAAACATTAAGGATAACCGTACAACGC
>BQNB010124125.1:7214-19987 GCA_026074375.1 Tanacetum coccineum
GATAGGTTAATATTTGTGATCCTATGATTCTAGATATATAAATTGCAATATGGAGAGCTATCCCGGACTCTTAGCCTACGCCCAATCAACACCGAAGTTGCAGCGCATTAATTATGTAGGAATAGACCCAGTTGAATGATAGGTCGCATACTTAAGCACGTAAACAAATATAAATTGATAAACATAAACAATAATCAACGATAAATTAAGCAATCAAGATAAACAAACCAAACATTAGATCTTTATAATTATGACTGATACCTAAAGGTATTAGCCGATAGTCATTATAAAAATATACACGGTTTGATATATGAATGATTAAAGTAAAGAAACCTCGATCAAATGCGTATTCGGTTATGTGAAGATTACAAGAGTTTTCCTATGATCTTGAGGCTCTTTATCTCTTAGTCGACTTGGTGGTTTAGGGATTAACTTGAATGCCTTTAATTGAGTTTAGGGTCGTCTGTATATATAGGGTCTGATAGTCGGTTCGATACGGCGTATTGGGAAGCTCAATACGGCGTATTGGATGACTTGGCGTGGGCTCCAAGAATAAAATATTCCAAAATTTTCTTGAGCTGATATGGATACGGCGTATCGGACCTCCTGGATTCGGCGTATCGAACCAATTCGGTACGGCGTATCGGACCTATTGGGTACGGCATATTGGGCTACTCCTGTATGGTGTATTGTACATCTTGGGTACGGCGTATCGAGCTTCATGGGTACGGACTATTGGCTGAAAGTGTGCTTTTCTTGATATTTGACCAAAGTATAATATACGACGTATATACTACGGCATATTCTTCAAAGTCGGGCAATGGTCTTTTGATTCGTCAAAGTCTTGGATACGTCGTATAGGTCTAGAATAATACGGCGTATTTGCTGTCAGATCAGTAGACTTTCTCGAACTCTTCATTTATGCTCTAAAATGCGTGCCTTTTAGCATAACTTCTCCAAGTACTCCATAATTACTGCAATTCTCAAATAAAAACGATTAAGTAACAATTCTTTGCAATAATCATACAAAATGGGTAATATACATGGGATAAATGATGCTATAAAATAGACGTTATTTGATGTCATCAAATATCCCCCTACTTGAATCCTACTTGTCCTCAAGTAGCCTTTAGAAGTTTATAAAAATGTATCCCTAAGGATATTTTCCGTTAAAGCACTTTTTCGATCTATTACAAGTACACAACCAAACACCTCACGAAATAGGAAGATGAAAACACTCAAATCACTCAACTAATCTATGTGGTAACATGTAACTAATTCGCTTAATTGCTCGGTCGTGACGAGTATTCTATCATAAGCTTGGCAAGGATACACGTCTTCATCGCTAAAGCTAAGGAGTAACAAGTTTATAAAGGTAAATATGGGTTTTCTGTATGGAAAGGCGTACAGTTTGATCATTCTACAATCTTTCACCAGAAGTACCACTCCAACAAGGCAGCTGAAGCACACATACACACCCGGAACGCCGCCAATGATTGGCCACTCAGTACCACCAATCATTGGAATTCCAAAATTTCAAAAAATTACCCCCTTCTCACCCTATATTAAACGCCTGACCCTCACATTTAGAGAGGTAGCTAGTCATTATTTTTTATTAGTTTTTTTAGCTCTATTTTAGTTTTTTTTAAGCTATTGTACTTGCTTATTTCGTAAGCTTTTCTGATGATGTAATAAAAGATGTTTGAAGCTTTTTAAAGATCTTGGTTTGCTTATTCTTTTTCTTATTTGCTCGGTTATAGTTGTTTTCGTTTAGCTTATTCATTAAGCTACTTTTCGTGAGTATTTTCGTTGCTTTCACATTAAAAGCTTCTAAAAGCTTATAAATGTTTCCTATTAAGCTTTCTAAGCTCATTCGAATAATTTTCATTTGTTTTTAAACACTTTTCGAATATGAAAAGCTAAAATAAGCTCGAGTTTAGCATTATCAATGTGCTTATTTCGTTTTGTTTTGAATAGAAACTATTATTTTCTATTTGTTAAGCTTCTGATCAGCTTATTGGGTTTTAAAAACGAGTTAGTTGCTAGATCAACTTTTATGGTCTCTATTTGCTTATCGTTTTGTAATTTTAAGCGTTTAATCTGCTTCTAGTTTTGTTTAGAGTTATAGTTGCTGTTTAACGTTACTTGTTATTTAATTTTTGAGCTTATCCGTTTAGTGTTTTGATAATCTAATCGTTTAAGTTGTAGATATCCTAAAAAATCGTTTTGATTATTATTAAGTTTTTGGAGTTAAACTGTGCTTATCTCAGCATATGGATTATTTATTTCATTGTGCTATTGTGTTTGGCTTAATCTTGTTTGTTTAAATAAGCTTATGCGTTTGGTGCTTATTCCGACCTTGGAACATATTTTTCATTAAGTGTGCTTTTATTGTTTGTTTATAGAAATTGTATTCTAGTCCTTAATCTGAGTTTGAGCTTATCTATTTATTATTTTATGAATCCTTTTCGTAAAACAACTAGCACGTTGGTTGGATATGAAATAAAATTCAGATTAAGCCTTGTGTGTTCTAGGCCACAATTATTGGTTTGTGTAAATTTCAATTGGGCTTGTGCTATTAATTCGGGCCACGTTTGGATTTGTTGTTATTGGGCCACAATTAGGGAATTTAGTTTAATTTGGGCCAACAGTGAATTGCAAATAAGAATTGCAAATTGTGTAGTGTAATTGTTTAAATTAACATGGTGTTATATTTTTGTGATGTTTTTGGTATCGGTCAACTACATGAGCGGAGGACTTAAGGGTTTATTTAGCTAGACCGAATTTGATTATTTGCTTTAGCTAAATAAATCGGGTGGTATTCGTTTAATTGCGGGTCTCCAATTCGGTTCTATTTTCTAATCCTTTTTCAATACTTAGAGTAGATTTATTTTATTGTTTTATAATATGTTTGCCTATTTGATTTTTGTCATGCTTAGTGTAGACTTATTTTTATCTTTTGATGTTATAATGTTTGCCATATTTAGTTAGTTGATTTATTTAATCATTTAGTGTTTAGAAATTAGTGCGGATTTAAAATATGATTAGAGATTATTATTTTTCGACATTTATTTAGATTAAAGTTTTTTTTTAAATAAATAAATAAATAAATAATAATATTTTTTTTAATGTAGGATTTATTTTTAGAAGTTTGCAATTTTAAAAATTAAATTTATTATGCTTGCTTATTTGTCTCGTTTTAAATACTCATTTTTGTTTAACGCTTTACATGTCTAATTGTTTTTATTGCTTTGCTCATTTTTATGCTTTTATTTACTTTATCAATATGTCAAGTAGGATTTAGGAACCCAAATCAAAATCATTTTAAACCATTCAAAACGCGCGATCACGAACGTTTCCGTTTTTCAATTCACGCTTCGCCGAGGAAACGACCCGGGAGGTTTTTAAGACAACTTTAGTTAAAAGTTTGTTTCTCAAACCCGACGGAAAATACTATCTATACTATAATTGTCTAATCCTTATATACTTTTATATTATATTATATATAGTGTGTTTGGAGACGCGAATCAGTAGACTTTCTCGAACTCTTCATTTATTCTCAAAATGCGTGCCTTTTTGCTAATTTCTCAAAGTACTCCATAATTAATGAAAAATTCTCAATTAAAACGATTAAGTAACATTTTCCTTGCAATATTCATATAAAATGGGTTGTTTACATGGGTATAAATGATGTTTTTAAAATAGTCGTTATTTGATGTCATTCAGAGGTTATTTATGCTGAAGTGTTTACATAGTGAGGAAAATATCACACACAGTGTTCTAGGCGGATAGACAGATTGAAATTTATGAAGCCAAGCTGGATCTAGACCTTGGTAAACTCCTGAGTCCTGACCTCCACAAGAGCATGAAAAACTGGTATGAAGACCAGGCTGGACCAAGCCTTAGACAAAGTCATGAGGCTCTTGCTGGACCAAACCCTGAGTCGATGCATGATGATTTCATTGCTAAAGTATACCCAAAGGTTCATGAAAGCTTGAAACATACAACGGAGGAACATGTCCACCTGGAGAATCCTCTAAGCTCATCAGGGACTCTCTCATCTATGAAGAATTTAGATGATGCTTTCACTTTTGATGATCAGTTCCTGAATGATAAGCCTACAGAAGAGGAACCAGGGAAAACTACTGTGGAAACTAAAAGCTGAATCCTTATGGTCACTGTTCCATTCAGTCAAGCCTCTACATCTGTTCATTCCTCTATCTCATACCCATCATCGATCTTTTTCACACACCAAATTGGTATCCTCATAACTTCAAGAACCAGTCATTGCAGCAACTACTGAAGCAACAACAACAACCCTTCCACTTCCACCTCCTCCACAACAACAAAGCACAACAGATTCTTCGTTAGCCTTTCGTGTCATGATGCTGGAACAAAGATGTGATGATCTTGAAAAGAAACACAAACTCTAGGACAAGACGACTCAGGCGCTCTCATCGAGGATATTCACATTAGAGCTTAAAGATCTGCCTTATAAGATCAATCAAACCGTCAATGAAGCTGTAAAAGAGGCTGTACACGTAGCTCTACAAGCTCCCCTTCGAGATCGCTTCAGAGAACTGCCTGAAGCTGATATAAAATAAATTCTTCACCAATGGATGTTTGAGAGTGGTACCTACAAATCACTTCCTGAACATGTGGCTCTTTATGAAGCTCTTGAAGCGTATATGGAACGTGCAAAACCGGGACGGAGTTCTTAGCTAAATAAGACAAAGTCTTGAAGAGATGCACAATGGCAATCAAGATCCTCTACTATCACCAGATTTAGATTAAGCAAGAAGAAAAGACATGTTACTAGTACTTCTAGCTCAAAACAGCCTCCATCCTTAGTCCTCTGCATGGAAAACTTCTAGAGAAGCTCCTTTCGGCTCCTCTAAGTAGAAGTCCGTTCCTCATTCTAAACAACCAGTTGAAGACGTGCCTATACCAGATGATATGAATATCTCAGATTCAGAGGACACCGATACTGCTTATCTTCCCAAGATCAAGATCAGACCAGACTGGTTGAAGCCTATTCTAGAGGAAGATAGACCAGCAACTCCAGAACTAGACTGGATCATTCCTCCGAATGATTTACCAGAAATTGAGAACAATTGGGCCAATGCACTTTCCAGCTCGTATCAAGATCCAGATGAATACAAGCTACTATGGCAGACTGGCGATATGAGTTCATTCATCAATTGGTTCTGCAAACGGATTAGAAAGAAGAAACTGAGCAAAGCAGACTTAGAAGGCCCAGCTTTTAAGGTAGTCCGACCATTTCCGACAAACAACATTTACTCTTCATTTTCATATGAAGAGTGTCACCTTCGCTTACGATCTAAGTTGATTTGGTTAATCATGATGGTCATCGAGTTGTACCTGACCGTGAGCAAACTATTACTCTCGGGGTGCACCAGGTCTTAGGAACAATTCAAACATAATACTTCTTCAATAAGGATCTGGAGTATCTAGTGACACGTGATAAAGGAAGAAGGTCGGCTTTATCTATATCCAAGCTGAAAGCGGCTCAATATCTAGACTTTGGGCTTGAAGAAATAGTACCGTCACTATGGATTGAGAGTGAACGTGATTATGATATTAGTGCTGCTTATGGTATCTCCCACTGGTGGTTTAAGCGCAAAGAATTCTACATCACAAGACACAGTGCCCCCTCTGATCGCAGTACAGTCAGATCTTACATGCGGATTCTTAGTGTAGTCAGTCTTAAGACTTATGAAAGATACGGGTATACCTTCTTAAAAGAGATTGTTCTTCGCAGAGCTGACTACAATGAATATAAGATCTCAGAAGCTGACTTCAAAAATCTGCATCTGAATGATTTTAAAGATCTGTACCTGCTTCATCTTCAAGGTCAGCTCAATCATTTATCTGGTGCCGACAAAGTTCATCTCTTCAACGCAGTCAACCTGTGGATAAGGAACATCGTCATCAGAAACGTGTGTGATTGAAAGTTAATCAAACGAAACTCATCTATCTCTACCGGATGGGCAAGCATTTGATCTTTCTGTTAAAGAAGATTACACCATAGTCAGCAAGCCGAGGGTGGTAATCTACAGAGACAGAAATGATCAGAAGAAGATGATGCGAGAGACTGAGGTGCACAAGTTTAGTGATGGCACGTTAAATAGGATTCTGGATAAGCTGGATCACATGGTTAAAGTTTCAAGTATAATCTGGGCATGGAACCAACGCAATTTTATCAGTGGACGATTGAAGGTGGGGTAGGAGTTTTGGAGGTTGATCGAGAGAAGACTCAAGATTAGGGAATATTTTGGATTCTCGAAAGCTTTATTTGGTGGATGGTTAAGTGATGTTGGACTAGAGAAATTTTCAAGAGAACTAATATGATTTTACTTTTTCCGATTACTCAGGTCTTTATCATCTTTGTTCATTTAAGTATATCTTGTACATTCTTATCAATTATGTGTGTTCTTAGGGTGTTCAGTGACAAGTATAAGTTTTCATAGAGTTTTTCGTTAATCTTCAAATCTTTCTAAATGTTTTATTATTGTCACTCACACATACCCTAATAGATTAAAAGGGAAGCATTAATATGTTTCCCACTTGACTTGTGAATAATCAGCACATTTTTCTCCCAGTTTTCCAACATATTTGAATCCATTGGTATCCAAAAATATTCAAATGGTTTGAAATTTTTGATAAGAGGAGAAATGTGATTTTTTAAATATGACAATGATAAAAATGTAATTTTGTAGACTCATGTGTATACTCCTTCCTCCTTGTGCTAAACATTTTCGTTTAATCAATGCACGTGTTGAGGGGGAGCGTTTCTGAAAATTCAAAAACAACAATCGAGGTACTAAAAGCTTTGATATTTATATCACAAGTACTTGATTGAGTTTTTCTTCTTGGTATTTATGGACAAGGATGATGTGTACCAAAGTGGAGCGACCATGAATTTACTTTTATTAGAGTTATAAGGTTGATAAGTGATGTGTTGTCGGTATTGGGTCAATTATTTGATTATCATGTTTTAAATTTATATTTATCTGACAAACCTAAAACAACACTTTAATAAGCAGTGTACCCGGTCAAGATGGAGTTCGCGGTAAGTAGGGTGTCGAACACTAAGAGTGGAAACAGTAATCCTATATTCTTATTAGGATTTTAATTAGTCTATATTACTGGTTATCCTATGCTATATATGTTGACTCTATTGATATGGAGGGTTTTTCAGTCTGAGAGACTGGACAAGGTTTGGGGAAACAAAATTCAATTTATTACACAATAAACACAAAAGAAGAAATTAAAAGATAGAAAGCGGTACAAGCTAAATGAAAACTGTATGAGCCATATTAAATCCGATTCAATGTGGTTTTGTTCTGTTTTGTGCAATGATTTACTTTTCTCGAAGTGGGCTTATCATTCTTAGGTTAGGAGGGTCATCATCCTAAGGACCTTAGACACATTAAATCATGTCAACAATTTAAAGTGTCCCACACTTAATGAATCCTTTAGTTGAATTATAATCTATCTTTGGGAATCAAAGCAGTGGTGATCTGTTATAAACCCTAGCCCCATACGGGACTTTACCACCTTATTGTTGGACGGTGTTTTTATATAATGGTAGTCCACTTATTCAAATTCTTTATCAAGTTAATTAAGAGCATGTTTGCTGAAAACTTAAACGGGGTCACCTACCGGTCCAACTAAGCTCATAATTTAAAGGTAAAGATAGAACATTATTTGTGATCCTATTGGTCTAGTAATATAAAACACGATATGGAGAGCTATCTCAGTATCTAGATTACTTTTTAGGTATCAATAGGACCCATTGAATGTAGGCGCATATTCAAAAACATTAAACAAGGTTGAGGTGTAAACATAATTAAACAGTAACGATAAATTAAGAAATTGATTTTAAAACTACCAAACATTGAACTTTCATTAAGATGGCTAATACCCGAGGGTATTAGCCTCATAACCCATTGTAATTATACAAGCGTAATCAAACAATTGAAAATTGAACGATTAAGAGAGTAAAATTTACATGATGTCTTCTATGGATTCATGATCAATGCTTGACCTTGGTGGCTGATCTTCTCTTCTAAAATTCATCTTTAATGAGTATGGTATAAAGACTATGATATTGCACACTGAAAACTCGTTTTTGAGTCTTCTATTTATAGTGTCTGAAAAAGACTCGATACGTCGTATCTGGCAAGGTCGATATGGCGTATTGGGCTGGATTCCTTAGAGTGCGCGCTACGTTCATAATAAATCAGTGATATCATTCCTAATTTACTTGATTTACTGTATCTTCAATAGTTTTCTTTATGGATACGCGTATGTATACAGGAGGGATACGCACGTATTAGGAATTGGTCAAACGACGTTTTTTGTGAAGTCAGGTGCTGATTCGGCAATATCTCTTTTGTGGGATACAGGCGTATTGGTCAGAAATCAGCAATCTTCAAATATCTTCGTTTTAGCTCCAATTTATGCGCCTTTTAGCTTGTCTTCACAAAACACTTCTGAAATTACTGCATTTATCAACTTTAAAGCAATAAGTACTAAATTATGCAATATATTTATAAAACTGGGCAAAACTATGGGATAAATGTTTATAAGTGACGTTATTTGATGGTCATTCAAATATCCCCTCTTGAATCCTAATTGTCCTCAAGTAGACATTAGAAAAAGTTTCAGTTTATGAAAATGTGTCCCAACCGAAGTTTAGGATTTTCCGTTTAAGCATCATTTTGTCCTGATCACCTGTACATAACCAAGCTCCTCATGAAATATGGAAATGAAAAACACAACTAGATCACTCAACTAATCTAGGGTGCAACATTAAGTTAGTACGCTTATTGTCGGTCGTGATTAGCTTCGTATCATAGGCTGGCATACGGATACACATCTCATCCGCTAAAGATAAGGAGAAACAAGTCAAAAGGTAAATTGGGTTTAGAAGGCTTAGGGTTGATCATTCAACAATCTTTCACCATAAGTACCACACCAACAAGGCAGCTGTATCGTACATACACGGCCGTAACGATGGAATAGACACATACAATCCGATCACATCCCTGTTCATGGTTAGGATGAAGAATTATATAGGGCAGGGAGCTTTTAACTTTCACTGAAAGTCATCATCCAACAAGGCAGCTAAGACATGCATACATGGCCGTAACGACGAAATAGACATGCATGCTCAAACAAGTCCTCGTTTGAGTAGACACTAAGGTTAGTTGCTAGGAAAGGGAAGTAAAATAGGTGTTAAACAAAATTTACGAACAAATAGATTAAGCCAACAAGTAAGGTACAGTTGCTAGTAACTTTCCCCTGACCGTTCCATGACAAAGACTCAAACATATAGACAGACGCCTCGATCACAGAAATTACAAAGACAACCTAAGTTGACGTTCCCATAATGGTCAACTTCCCTTACATCCCGCTCTTTACATACTTTTACATAATAAGTGGTGATATCGGCCACTTTTTACAAGACTTTACATCGTTGATTTTTGTATCAACGAATAATCGATCCTTCCAAGTGATTCCTTCGGTATAAACTTCTTTTGAACCGACTATTTTTCTTCCTTCTCTTTTTTTTCTCTCTCTTTTTTACAATACATAATAAATCTCGATTTAATTCCACCGTCTTCACTATCATAATTTGTTCGGATAATCTTTTCCTTGAAACACTTCTTCTTCGGACATGATTCATAATCGCGAAAGTAGCGAAACTTACGAGCTACATATTTTCTCATTGCATTGTGCAATTTCCTGACCATTATAGAGATAGAAAAATTTCACTTTGACATGATAAATACAAAACTTTACACGAAAGCAACTAGCAACATTGATTAAAATATGCTTAATCTACACGGTAGGCTAAGGTGCAAAGGTGTAACGAAACATATAATATGGTGTAGAAAAAGAAAGGAATGGCTCAATAGGTTGTTCTAGGGGATTTTACTTTAAAAATGAGAATAATCAAGGGTTACATTGGATTTAACTAACCAGGGTAGTTAGTTAATTTTACAACATGTAGTCTATTTGGTTTAATCCTAGAAATTTATTAGTTGAACATGTTCCCTCATCTAAATCCATAGTACTAATCATTGCGGTCTCGAGTGATATACCAGGCCAAGTTCTAAAGTCCACCACATCACCAACACACTCATAATTTTGTGGAATTTTTAGTAAACAGTTGGAAACGGAATAGGCTTAATTCTTACAATATGTATCAAGGGTTATAGTGCGCTAGGTAATGTAACTAGTGATTTTTACAAAAGTCATGCTAAAAAATTTAATTTGGCTAATTTTTAAGCACTTTGCATATTATTTTGTAAAAAAGAAGACAAGTACGTTCTAATTCTCCATCCCCCCACTTAAATTATACAACGTCCTCGTTGTATAGATAAAATAATTAAATTATAAAGAAAAATAAAATTAGAAAAGAGAAAAAAAAAACAAAAAACCCCCAAACAAAAACACCCTGATGTTTTGCTCGTGATAATCTCCAAGATGAGTTTCTGGGCATAGCAGTGTTTGACTAGGCTTTAGCAATGCCCGCGGATAAGTTCAACACATGTCCTTTTCAGAATATACCATATCATAGTTTCAGCAAGGTCCTATATAAAAGATTAGAAAACAAGTGTAATTTCTATCTCGCTATAATGGTACAAGAAAACAATTAAGCACATAACTGTACAGGGATCAATACGCCGTATCCCAAACCCTAGGATACGCCGTATTGTTCCAGTAAAAACAATTAAATACTAAAAATTAAATATTTAGTTTTTAAAACTGATAACGTCTAGACACGTCTATACGCCGTATCCAGAGGGGTTCGATACGCCGTATAGAGTGTTTGGGAAGACAGACTCGTGCAACAAACAATTAAAATGCGACAAACAATTAAAATAACCGGGTTGTCTCCCGGGAAGCACTTTTATTTTAGCTGGTCTTTAAGTTTGACCTTTTTCCACTTTCACTCGTTCTCCATTATTCGCTCGCACTTATCCCCGTGAGCGAATTTCTTCATGATCATTTGGCATGATGCGTACTTCTTGTAAACCTGAAATAATGGAAAAACTTCCAACGAAAACAGGTATATCGATCAAAGTTCTGGTATAACTCTTCTCTTCATCCTTGTCCTTAATTATTGAATAATAAAAGCTTTTAGACATTAAGTTAATGGACAAGGAAGGGAGGAGGTCAGCGATAACATATTTATACCCGATTACACAAGAAAATTTCATCATATAAGAGTCGGTTTTAACAAAAGTTGGCTCAAAGTCAACAGCTCGATCCATTTCAGACTCTAGAGGTGTATCTAAATCTTTTAATTCTATGTAATCACCATAAGTTGGGTCGAATGATTTATCACCCTCTCATATAAGCTTTGTTTTCGAATCAAGAATTTTTATCACAAAGACCCTTTTGATTATGCTAGAGGCGGGCTTAATACTTTTAAAAACAAGTTTTTCTTTCATGACCCTTAAAGTAATCTCTCTTTTGAAGACATCAATCTTGGAATGGGCAGTTGACAAGAATGGTCGTCCAAGGATTAAAGGGACATCGTCATCCTCGGGTATGTCCAAGATAAGAAAGTCTATAAGGAAAATAAATTTGCCTATCCTTACTAGCACATTTTCGGCAATACCCCTTGGTTGTTTTATAGTTCGGTCAGCTAGTTTGATGGTCAACCTAGTGTGAGATAAAATTCCTAGACCAAGGTTGGTGTAGGTAGAGAATGACATAACACTCACACTTGCTCCTAGGTCAACAAGAGCTTTATCAAAATAGATATTATGAATAAAACAAGGTAAAGTAAAGCTCCCTGGGTCTTTTTCTTTTTGAGGCAAGGTGTGATCATAAGCATCCAGAATCTTCACATCTTTTGCCTCTCTCCAATCATCACGGGCAAAGTTTTTCAGTCGTCCTGGGAAAGGGACTGTTTCAGAAAATAAGCTCCTGTGTTGCGTGTCCGATACGACCTATGGACCACATCCGATATGGCGTATCCCATAAAAATCAGCTTTAGTAGTTGAGATCGATTTGACTTGGTCTCGAGGATTTATCTCCGTAGAGCTGGGCAGGCTTCCAAACCCTCTTTCTTGTAAGACCTTGCTCATCTGTCCGATTTGTATTTCCAGGGTCTTAATCAAAGCTCCTTTATTTCTTATTGCTGCATTGGTAGAAGCTCGGATCTCCTTGATTATGTTCGAGTTTTCTTCATGCCTTTTAGCTGATTCTGCCATAAATTTGGTCAGTGATTCTTCCAGGTTTGTTCTTCGATCAGGATACAAAGAGTTTCCATTGTTTTGTTGGTAGAATCCTGGCCCCGCTGCTCTATATTGTCCTCCAGGTTGATAAGGTGCACCAAACTGTGTTTAGTAAGCTTCTTCTAAAGTTTTTCCTTCTTCCTTTTATGGACAATCTTTTGTATAGTGTGGTCCCTTGCGTAGTTCTCATCCGACCTGAGCAGCGTACACTTTCTCATTTACTTTCTTTATTTCTCGTCCGAGATTGTTGAGTTGGGCTTGGATAGCAGCAAGCCCGTCATAAGTGTCAGTACTTCTACTTCTGGTCCTTGAAGATGTTCCATTCTGCCATTTCTAGGAGTATTCAGCCATTTCTTAGATGGCTATTTTAGCATCAGCGACAGTTTTGGAAGGTATGGCACCTTTTGTAACATTTCTCATTTTCAAGTCATTTCCCGGCTCAATTATTATCGTTATTTATTTTTAGAGTTTTATGCGTTCGCTTTTAATTAT
>BQNB010124126.1:0-19987 GCA_026074375.1 Tanacetum coccineum
GTTTATAAAATAATTAGAAGTTTAAAAGGCGAGGCTATAAACTCATCGTGAGTAAAAGAGCCGCACAAGAAATCAACTAGGAAGGATGAATGCCGAAAACACAATCGCGACCTATAATAATAATGGTGCGCGATTACAAATTATACTTATAAGAAATGCAAACTTAAATATGTATATACGGCATATATGAAATTTTTATAATAAGGAATCTATGTACAAGACTCAACCTATTATTCCTACAAGTTACATTTTCTGAAAATTTTATCGGTTTTACTAGTCACTTAACGACGCCCAAAGAAATACCAAATGACCACAACGGTTGCCCATATTACATTTTTAGACTCCTATATGCATTGACAAGCTACTGTATTTTTCCTAAAAATTCCTAGTCTGTCTAACCATTTTTCAAAAATGCTACAACACAAGGTATCCTAAAACAGGGTACATGCTACATTTTAAATTTCGTACCTCACACACATTATGTACATGCTACATTTTAAATTTTGTTGAAAAATATTAAGTTTTGATATGTCTGCTCACTACATCTTTGCAATCTAAATTCTGACTCAAAAACTCAGTTTCGACAACTATTTTTGTAAAATCCTTTTGATTCACTTTTAGTTACTAAAAATCCGAGAGGCCTTTTTCGTTGGAATGTAGATTCGATCAACTTAGTATTAGACTCCAGAAAACCTAGAAAAGCTTTTAAAATGACCAAGTTATGATACACACAAGTCGACCAAAAATTCTGCATAAAAACATCGAGAGCAGAATTTAACGATTCCCTTTTTCAAATTTCTAATGGACATAACTTATTCATTTTTAAGAGTTAGAATCCGATTCTTATATCAAAACGTTCATTTTTACGACCTCTAACATATTTTCTAGCTTAATCTCAGATTTAATAATTCCTGAATCGCCTAAACGACTCTAAACTTTCTGCCCTAATTTTGGGTATCTTTCAACCCTTTTAACTTCATATTTTCGTGTCACGAACATCGCCAACACACCTAAACTACTCTAATCCCCATACTAATTCATCTCAATCATCCAAAAACTTCACAACCATAACATTCAAGGACCCAAAATTTATTTTTGATTCACCAAAACTTGAACACACACACAATATATAACCCTTGTTACCCCAATACCCTTTAATTTGATCAAAACCTTAAAAATTAAAAACCTTCAAAAATCAAGAACTCCATATAATCAATGCATGGTGTTTTCTAGTGATGGAGGATGGTTAAGATTTATTGTAGGAGTCTTTTTAACTAGAATGGAGGTGATTGGGTTGAGTTTGTAAGATGATGGTGGTGGTTGTGGTGCCTAGCCGTCGAACAAGAGAAGGGACAGAGAGGATGTCGTTTGGTTTTCTTTGTGTATGTTTTTATGGTGGGTTTAAACTTATAATATGACTATTTATAGGGGATTTAATACTAGATAGCTTTCAATTTTATAAAAAAATAAAGGAACGTTGTGTAGGATTAGTATAACTGGCCCCTCTAATGGGCTTGGGTTGTAGTAGTATTTTTTTAAAATTTGTATTATATGGTTCTTAGGCCCAATTGTCTAATTAACTCGTTATTAATTATAAAAACACGTTTTTAACGCGGTTTTGGCCAGAAACATGAATAAAAGTCAAAAAATACTAAATAAAATTTAAATATGTTCTCGGGGCTAAAATATGGAATTTGTTGATTTCTCGATCGATAGATGGTTAATTATTCAAAGTATGACGCGCGACCATTTAAAATTGCCGATTTTAATTCAAACCGACTAAAAATAATAAAAGTTAATTGTATAAAATTTAAAAATTAAATATAAGCTCGAGATAAATAGTAACCTTAAATTCAGAATGTTACATGTTCACTAGAGAAATATGTATGATATGCTAATTAAATGAAGTCAACTATAAGAACATGGTGCATCTCTAGGGAAGAATAGCAAAATATATGTCAGAAAAGTCTTAAACAAACCTGATCTAGATTCTAGAACAAGACGAATGGTAATGGCATGAGCTCAGTAA
Organism: Tanacetum coccineum; assembly: GCA_026074375.1. Lineage (NCBI taxonomy): Eukaryota > Viridiplantae > Streptophyta > Magnoliopsida > Asterales > Asteraceae > Tanacetum > Tanacetum coccineum. Next base: position 2,030 of record BQNB010124126.1, read on the forward strand.
ATCCCCAATGCAGCAAGAAGATGAGAATCAGATTGCCTACAATCCTCTACACTACCAGTCCTACTCTCTCTCTGTTGCACGTATTGCAATTGGTAACCAACACTGGAAATGTGTGAAACACATGATCACATCTATGAATTCATACCTTGGAAAGAATAATGACTCATTTGATTAGCGCTCTGAGCTCTTACTTGGTTTGTCATCACTATGGGTATTCGTAAATCTTCAGCAAGTGATCTGCAATGTAAATTAAAAAAAAGAGGGAAAGAAAGTCAATACAACAGTTCAACATAATATTAGTTTTACAACGAAGGAACTGACAGAGATGGATCACTTGATAAATGAAATACGCCAACCTAATAGATGTTTCTTTTCAGCTGCTTGTTCGTATTCCCTAAATACAACATTTAATTTAAAAGGTACGATTGTGCTTGGGTATACATAGATAGCTAAAATAAGCATACTCACCCGGAAATAAGAGCAGCCATGCTATCAACGATTAGCAACTTCACTTTATCCTTAAGGGGTGAAGCTTTGAATTTTTGTAAGCTGGGAAGGGGATACATGTAAAGCTTTAAGTTTAAGTCAAGCATATACATCTAATGCGCAACTTGTCTGATAAATTAAAATTATGAACATATAGAAGTACATATAGAAGTATGCTTAAAATGTTAATGATCTAATCAAATGTGCAAACTTTATGAACTTTTCACATTTAATATATTTGAAAAGAGTGTATAAAAATATACCTGTAACATGTAAGTGACAATCTCAAATTCTGTTTCGAGAATAGGAAATCTGACAAGAGCACATACTGCAAAGTACAAATGAACAATATCAAATGTTTTCCAAAAACAAAGAAAATATTGTTAAAGATGAAAAATGAGACATGAAGTAATATAAATCTAAACAACACCCTTATATTCCTTAACATTCATAAACTCATTACCATAATAATAGAAAAAACAATCAACACAATTGCACAGGCTAAGATCCCAAATTTGTGTAATTTACCTTCCAGCTTATGACAGCCAATACACCCGTTTTCTTCTTTGTGTAATATATAAATAATAAAGCAGCGGCAACAGCAATCTAACGTAGCGGCGGCGGAGACGACGAACTTTTTTGGCAACACAGCTGTGGCTATTTTCGGCGTCATTGGCTTTTCCAGTGATGCTCTGGCTATTTTTGGTGATGGTTATTTCCAGCAAGGTCGTGCCTGGTAAAAAAGGCAACAATATTAGTAAAAACTATTTAACAACTATGGATCTACATTTATAAACTATAGATCTATAAAAAACAAAAGATCTAGATATAAAAACTATGAATCTTTAAAAATATACCCTCGAACTTAAAATAGTGGTGGTGGTGACGTAAGGAGTTGTGAGGTCATGGTGGTGAAGACCGATGGCGGTCATGCCCATTTACTTCCAAAAGTACAAGTTAAGGAAGGGTGAAAAAACCAAAAAGACCAAAAAGACCAGTCGCCCTAAATATAAGTTGCCCAAGAGGACAAGTTGGCCACTTACACATAAATTACAAATTTTGTACTATAATATATAAATATTGGACACATGGCGCTTCTGGTTAAATTGCCCAATCGCCAAGTCGTCCTAGTCTATTTTGGAAAAAAAAATGTTTTTGAGGATATAGAGTGATGAGCACTATGGTTATAGGTACATTTTGGGAAATTTCCCTTGTTATAAAGCTTTAACTTTATGCTTATAACTCGATAAAAACTAGTATTTTGACATAAAGCTTCCAACTTTACGCTTGTTATTGGTTAAAAACATATATTTTTATATAAAGCATCAAACTTTATACTTATTACTTGATAAAAACTAGTATTTTTATATAAATGTGAAAGCTTTATACTTATTACTTGATGAAAACTTGTATTTTCATATAAGGGTGCAAACTTTATACTTATTACTTGATGAATAACTAATATCTTTATATGAAGGTGCACACTTTACACTTGATAATCAATTATAAGCACATTTTATGTAAAAAGATTCAAACTTTATATGTTATACATATGTATTTTGTAAAAAGATTCAAACTTTATGCTTTTTATAATTCAATAAACTCATGCCTTATAAAAAGTTTCCATTTTTATGCTAATTACTAGGATATAAACATATGATTGTGGTGTTGCGCTTATTTCTAGTAGTAATATAAATTAAAGCGGGTAAAAATGGTGAACTTAACGAAAATGTTATTTTGATTTATAAAACTAACACAAACATGTGCGAGTGATAATAGGTTTATAAAAATGGCATATGCATCATTTTACTATTATTTGCTTGCACCTAAAGCACATCATTTATTTAGGTCGCATTTAGGACTTTTGTGTTCGTTCTTCATGCGTTGATTATTTTCCCGATTCTTTACTTCGCTTAAGGTGAATTTATAACCCCAGTTTTACTCATTTTTTATGAAAGTTTATAAATCTTGGGCTGAGAAACATTGCTCGTTTATACTTTAGACGCAAGTACTTTTCTTACATATTTACGGATTAGTCTAAGTACCGATAACCTACTTTTTCCCGTTATCATGAACCGTTAATTACATGTTGTAAGCGCGAGTGTTATAAATAGATCTATTGGGATTAATACCCCCATCCGGGTTTGGTTATTCTTACTTAAATGATTGGCTAGTCAAACGAACGTATATTATGTCAGATTCTAGGTGGTCTAGGGTTGGACACCTACTTGGGCACTTTACTTGGCATTTATTGCTACATACTTGGTTTAACTTCGGTGTCATGAGCTTAGCGCTATCGTAAATACTTTTTGTGATATTTTATGTGTTATAATAGTCATACGTTTATAAAACTTGCGATCCATACTTAATGCTTTACGTAAACCTATGAACTCACCAACATTATAGTTGACATTTTTAAGCATGTTTTCTCAGGTGCTTAACTTATTGGGACATTTTGAAGTACTATTTGGAGTATTCATGCATATGGTTTCCTTTCATCGAACATCTATCTTTCATACTCGTTGCTATTCAAAAACTTATCATTTCTTTCGCTATAAACATTGAATATTTTGAACTTATGTAAAACTTTATTTAGTTTAATATAATGAAATGATGTATTATTTTTTAAAATGTCTATATAGTGGTCGTTCTCTTGTATCTTGTGTTTGTGTATTTATGACATCACGCCCCCAGATACCTATTGCGTTGCGACCTATTTTGGGGGTGTAACAGATTGGTACCAGAGCCAAGGTTATAGAGAACTAGGTTGCATATTAGGCCTAGACTATAACCATTACATAATCACTTTATTATTAAGGCAAGGGAGATCATTCTAGACCCCATACGTGCTATTTCCTATACATGCATTTACTTTTGCCTTATATATATGATTACTATTGATATACTTAAGTTTATCTTGCCTTGAGTTCATTTTTTCCTTGAGTTTATGATTTGCCGTGGCAATTTATTTTTGCCTTTCGTAGATTTTCCCAGTTTTTATATAAGGTTTTTTTATATAAATCAACGAACTTTTATAGACAGTGTGTGTGACACAATGGTCTCTAAATCTTTCCCAAGACATCGTGAGTGATACCATGGTCTTTAAAACCTTTTCATGACTTTATATAATTTCATTTCACATAACATTGAAATTTGTCACAATCTGCCGACCCCACTAATTATCTTACTATTCGATGCGAAGACAAGTTTGAACACCTATCCCATACTTTTGAAACACCTATGTCATCTCATACCCGTCACCTAAAACATGCCGACTAATTCGAACACGACTTTAACCCGTCACCTCGTAAGATTTGATTTTGGGAAACACGAACTTTTGGAACCCGACTTATTTATTTTATTTACTCCGTTTTATTTTGAATATAATGTCGACGATAAGACAAGGAATGAGTTCCGTGGAGATTGAGCATATTGTAGCGCAACGAGTTACTAATGCTATTGAGGCTAATGCTTAAGGAGAGATTTTTCCTGCCTTACATAGTGAGACCTAAGTCGAAGCTTTCTTAGACCGTATCCCCTAAGAGATTTGCACTAGTATTTTCCTATGAATTGCGTTGTATTGTGTGAATGTTTTTAAATCCTCTATTAATTTATGTGTCATGACGATTTCGTCAGATACACTCTATGAATTGTTACAGTCTTATAACCATTTCACTTTTGTTTTATAAACTATGTTGCTGTTAAACTACTCTGCTTTCATCTTATGCTTACTACTGTATAAACCGTTTTGAATACAGCCGTATAAACAACATGGTTTATACCATTTAACTCCGAGGAAAATAACACTAGTTTGACGAAATAAGCGTTTCATCATTAGTCCTTAATTATAGATAACCTGATCACCTATTTCTAATTCAAGAAGGACCATGTTATGATAGGAGTAGTCATCTTAAAATTTTGTCAAAATTAATTTTCTACTTATATTCCCGAAAATCAAGATTTTTGTGTGTGTATACATAAGTAGTGCAAGTCATGGGTGTTGATATAAATAATGCCTAAAAACGTTATTGATATTTTTTGACTTCTCTATGTTTTGATATTCACAAAATGTAAAAACGCTCTATGTAAAATTAAACGTAAATAAGTTATTAGTTGTAAATTTTCATTTCGAAAATTAATCACTTAAAGGTATGAATAAATAAATGCTTAACTTAATTATTGATCAAAGGAATATAATTTTATAAACCTTACATTTTTTTTTATAAAATGTAACAGACATTTTTAAAACTTATACAAAATATTTTTGTATTTATAAGAAATGTTTTATTCAAAATGAATATTTAAATTCAAATCTCCCCCCTTAAAATTAATAAAACTGCTCTAGAAAACACCTCCACTGGAAAAGACAAAATTAAGAGCGTCCTACTATGGGCGGCCCCCTTATAGGTATGGGTGACCCCCTTAGTGATAAGGGGGCCGGCATGGGAGCTAAGGGGGCCGACCATGTAAAACGGCTCCCGATCTTGCCTATAAATAGTGGACTGTTCCCACAGACTTTTTCACCTTTTGCACCTATTTTCTTTTTGTTCAAAATCAGTTTATACATCTCCTACAATACTTTGATCATTTAATCTCTAGCATTTGTTTCCAAGTGATAGGGAAGATGAAGGTACTTCCTGTGCAAGTACTCCATCCCCTACTTCCTTCCTTAACTCTCTATCACCACTTACCCACCAAACATACAACATTCCTATGACCTCGCAACAAAGTAACGATCTTCTTTTCGAGCGACAAACATCTTTGCTCAATCGTCAAAAACAATTGCATGAGGAAATAAGAGGTGGATTCAAGTCATTTGGAAAAGAACTAAGAGGAATATTTGGAAAGAAGAGGAAATAAGTGAAGATGAAGTTGTTTAAATAAATTTGTTTAGAGAGATTATTTAGACTTTTTACTTAAGTAGAGGTGGATTTAAGTCATTCGAAAAAGCCCTACGAGGAGTATTTGGAAAGAAGAAGAAATAAGTCAAGAAGAAGTTAGTTAAATAAGTTTGTTTAGTTTTAATTGTTTAGACTTTTTATGTGTTCTTAGTACTCATTATGTTAGAACATTTATTTGCTTGCATGCGATGCTAGTCCGATTTATTCGGAGAAACTTGAACTTATTTTGATTCAATGGTATTATTAAACTTCATGCTTATTCTTGCTTAATATGCCATATATATGCATTTCATCTTATTATTATTATTCCATGCATTTTCTTAATACATATATATAATCACATGCTTACCTTACACATAGGACTTGTGCAAATTGACCACCAAAATTCATTTCCCTTATAAATTTTTAGTAGAATTCAAAATCTGGGCAACCTGGGAAATGTCAGATAGGCGGCCCCTTTAGCTCCTAAGGGCGGCCCCCTTATTGATAAGGGGGCCGACCACATACTTAAGGGGGTGACCTATCTGATCATGGGTTTTATTGTTTCTTTCGGTGTTTTGACTCTCTTTTACTTAGGCTCAGTTATTCTTACCTAGAAAACACGAACATAACTTGGAAATGCTTACACTAACACCAACTCTTACTACTTCTAAACCATTCTCAACCAATAAATTGCCCTCTACTTTTCACTTCCAATTCATCATCTCCCTCATTCATCATCAATCACCATTACCTCCATGGCATCCACTAAAGCTTCCACTTCCAAACCTTTCAAAAGACCAAAACTCACCATCATTCCACCAAGACAATTGTTCATTGACCTTACTAAAGATGACACTAAAACTCCTTCACCAAAACACCAACTCTCATTACCAAGTGCACTAAATGCACCATCAAAAACACCATCCACTAAAGCCACTTTTTCATCATCCATTGCTTCCAAACTAAATTCACCAAATCCTTCCACATCTCCATCAATCAATGCCTACTTGAACTCACCCATCTCACCTCCTCCAAGAATACCTCCACCACCTCCAACACAAGAAAATGAACCCATAGACATTACCCTTACTCTTTCACTAATAATCCTACTTGATTTTCATTACAACACTCCATCACCACCAATGACATCACCACCTATCCTTTGTCATCCAATACCATTTAACCTTCTTGGAGCTCATGGAGCTACTTGCTTATGTTGTATTCATAATCGAACACTCATTTTCGGTTTAAGCGAAGAACTTCACTACATGTTTTCCTACATTGAACACATGCTTTCACAACCTCCACCTCTAAACTCACCACCACCATCAATCTCTCCAAACTAAACATACTCTATGTTTAGTCACTCATGTTCTAAATAATTTTCATCAAACTTTTTGCAAGCAATTCTATGGCATATTTAGGAAAATTAGAACTTTTGTAGTTTCTATTCATGTATGGTGTATTATGCTTTAAGCATAATATTTAAATTTCATGTATGCATTTTGTATGATTGTGTTTTTTATACACAATTCTCTATGATTAATGAATGAACTTGTATGCTTTTAACTTTTTTGTGTTGGATGGTTAATTCCTCTATATATACGTAGTTGAATTTAGTTGGTATGTATTTGTGATAGTTGGTTAACACAAATATATGTTTGAAATATTTTTTATGACATTGCTCTAAGTTAGACAAATATATTGGACTTGTTCTTCTAACTTGGTTTTGTAGCAAAGTCATCATAGCTTGATTCCTTGGTGTCCTCAAACGAGGGGGAGCACACATCAAGGGAGAGCGTTTATTCCGTCGGACCCTCAAACGAGGGGGAGCACACATCAAGAGGGAGCGTTTATTCTGTCGGGTTTACGTTAATTTATCGACGAAGCCTTTTTGATTCTACAAAAAAGGGGGAGAAATAAAATAAAACTTACTAAAAACTTGTTTAAATTTAATTTTACATTTAATGAGTTTAGATTTTGTTATCATTAAAAAGGGAGGAGATTGTTGATAGAAATAATGCCTAAAAACATTATTGATATTTTTCGACTTCTCTATGTTTTGATAATCACAAAATGTAAACACGCTTTATGTAAAATTAAATGTAAACAATTTAATAGTTGTAAATTTTCATTTCAAAAATTAATCACTTAAAGGAATGAATAAATAAATGCATAACTTATTTATTGATCAAAGGAAATTAATTTTCTAAACCTTACATTTTTTTATAAAGTGTAACAAACATTTTTAAAACTTATACAAAATATTTTTCTATTTAAAAGAAATGTTTTATTCAAAATAAATATTTTAAATTTAAATTTTCCTCCTCAAAACGAATAAAACTGCTCTAGAAAACATCTCCCCTGGAAAAGACAAAATTGGGAGCGTCCTACTATGGGCGGCCCCCTTATAGGTATGGGTGGCCCCCTTAGTGATAAGGGGGTTGGCAGGGGAGCTAAGGGGGGCGGCCATATAAAACGGCTCCTAGTCTTGCCTATAAATAATGGAGTGTTCCCACAGACTTTTTCACCTTTTGCACCTATTTTCTTTCTATTCAAAATTAGTTTATACATCTCCTACAATCATTTGATCATTTAATTTAAGCATTTGTTTCTAAGTGATTCAAGCTTAGATCTTCAAGTGCAAGAGAAGAATACTTCTTATCATCAAGTTACGAAGTATTATAGCTTAGTGTTTACGTAACGTAGTTACGATTGTGTTGTATGTTGTAATTCATTTCTATCTCTTGTGATTGTGTGTAATAGTTAGATCGGGTTGATCGAGTTAGTATTTAGGTGAAGTGAATCCTTGTAAGGGCGGTTAGTATTTTAGGCCTCAAAATACAAGTGTGGGGTAGATTGGTTCCAGCTAAGATTAGGACTCAACATTTGGCTTAGTATCGGAAATTGGTGTAAGCTACTTGTGTACGGTTTTTTCGCCTAAAGGGAATTTGTTGACATAGTGAATAGAACTCTTGAGTTGGGTACTCGAGGAGTGGAGTCGGGCGAAGAGGAGCTTCGTTACCGAACAACTATAAATCCTTATGTTGTGGTTTGATCTTTCTAACTCTTATCTCTTGTCTTGCGAATTTATATTATATCTTGTTGTCATTTATTTACTTAACTAGATAGTTCATATTGCGTGTACATTAAGATCACATAAAATTGAATCTAACTTTTTATATATAAACGATAAATAAATTTAAAAAGCGGTAAACTATTCAACCCCCCTCCCCTTCTAGGTTTCATAATGCGCATACGTATTAGTAAGAACAGTAACTAAGGAGACTTTTATGCAACCTTATCATATAAAGTCAACCTCATCTTACACTACATCCTCAACTGAAAGATCGAATTACACCACTAGTCACCCTAGGACAATCCCCTAACCACTGCGGTCACATTAGTTGCTTCGTCGTATAGCCAAGACCTTGGAAACTGTCAATGAAAGAAAAAGGACTACTAGGAGTGTAATGAACTTATCCTTTTATTTGGAATAGAATCAAGAAAATTTAGGAGATTCCTACACCATTGAATTTTCTGATGGTCATAAATTTAAGGGAAAAGGACATAATCATTGCAAGTACCTAGAACCTAGCCGATAGAAATTTTGTATCCACTACTTTTAGCCTTCTAAGTGATATCGTCCCAACTGCCTCAAATGTTAAGCACACTATAGAGTTAGCCGACGGGAAGATAATAGGAACCGATTCTATATATCCGAGGTTGTTCCTTGAATCTTCTAAATTGCCCGTTCAACATCGACAGAAAAGAAGACGAAAGACAAGTCAGAGAAGAAGCGACTTAAGGATGTGTCAATCCTATGGGATTTTCCGAAAGTCTTTCCAAAAGACTTTCCAGGACTCCCACCAACCTGACAAGTTAAATTTCAAATCGACTTAGTGTCGGGTGCTGCACCTATAGCGCGATCCCCTTATTGACTAGCCTCATCAAAAATGCAAGAGCGGTCGAGCCAATTGCAAGAACTTTCTGACAAAGGATTTATATGACCAAGTTCCTCACCTTGGGGAGCTCCAGTATTGTTTGTCAAGACAAAATACGGATCTTTTAGGATGTGCATCGACTACAGTGAATTGAACAAGCTTACCGTGAAGAATCGTGATCTACTTCCAAGGATCGATGACTTGTTGATCAACTACAAGGATTGAGTGTCTACTCTAAGATCGACCTAGGATCTGGTTATCACCAACTCAGAGTTCGAGAGGAAGGCATTTCAAAGACGGTGTTTAGGACTCGTTATGGTCATTTCAAATTCCAAGTAATTTCAATTTAGTTTGACCAATGCACCATCGGTATCCATGGACCTCATGAATTGGGTGTAAAAGCCATACATGGATAAGTTTGTGATAGTATTCAAAGAAGAGAATGAGGAACACCTTAAGTTTATCTTGGAATTGCTTAAGAAGGAGGAATTGTACGTCACATTCTCTAAGTGTGAATTCTGGTTCCCAAAAGTGCAATTTCTCAGTCGCGTGATTGATAGTGAAGGCATTCACGTTGATCCAACTAAGATTGAGTCAACCAAGTATTAGGCATCGCCTAAGACTCCAATAGAAATTCGCCAATTTTTTGGTCTTGTCGGTTATTACAGATGATTTATCAAAGGTTTCTTAAAAATTGTGATGCCTATAACCAAGTTGACTCAGAAGAAGGTGAAATTCGAATGGGGACAAAAAGAAGAGGCTGCATTTCAACAGTTGAAACAGATACTGTGTAGTGCGCCGATTTTGGCATTTACCGAAGGAAGCAAAAACTTTGTGGTTTACTGTGATGCTTCGCACAAGGGTTTGTTAGGATTAATAAACTAGTAAACCATTTACTACGAGTACGTAGTTGATGGATCTAGTTTGATATCAAAGATTAACACACAAATAAAGTAAGAAAAAACTAACTGTTATGTTTAATGACAAAAGTCAACAAACGAGAATCTTGATCTTGAATCTTAGTGATTAATTTATCACCTCTACGGGTCCTCACATAACACGTCAAACAAATATGATACGAAGCTAGTCGTTACTTCACGAACCTCCAAACAACAAGTGTTCTTAATCTTGAAAACCAATTCAAATCCCAATGGGATACATTTGAATTAGTATGAAAAGGAAAAAGGACCAGTAGCTTTATAATTAGGTATATTGCATGCAAAGCATGCACATTTAATACTAATGCAAAGAATGAATTAGCTTCTGCTTTTTCTTTTGTCAACACAGGGAGAAAGCGAAAACAATATGTGGAGTATTCACTGATATTTGGTTGTGATGGAATTAATTAATGAGGGCTAAAGGGTTTTTATATATATAGCCTCCAAATCCTAGTTGTAGATATACTAGGATACCCTCATAATTATTCTCACAAAACAATTCCTAATCCTTTATCACCAAAAATTGATTCCAACCCCTTCTAGAACCTCTATAGTGGTCGGCCAAACAATAAGACCCACAAGGTTCGGGTTTTGTTAATTTTAGTCTCTCATTCTTTAATTTAAACATTTGTCTAGTTATTTATAAAATATAACAGTAACTAACGATCGTTTAAAATTTATTTCGTGAAGTATATTAAACCTTAATAATAAAAAAATATATTAATGTTTAATAAACGTACTCTTCGTGTCTTAATGTATGTGCCCCTAACAGGATCACGTAGTTCTTGTCGTATAACATGCGCATCCAACTACCACATTCCAACAGCTCCCACTTGGGAGTTGGAGGAGCAGACTACATTTATAACAACAATGGAAACGTTTAGCAACACTCTATTGTCATAAACTAGAAATACCTGAGATGAAGTTTCAAGAACACTCTCAGTATAATGGTTATTTATTTCTTGCTATTATCATCCCTTTGTTACAGATACCGTTAAACCATGGATACGGATCTTAACTCATTCCAAATAGTTTAACTATTTAGTTTCTCGTTATCGAAGTTAATTCAAATATACCAAATGTAATTAAGAATCATCTTGAAATACCCTTTGGGTACGGCCATACAATTCTCTGATTAATTCTGGAGAGGGCCCATGGTATCATTCTGCACATATCAAGTAGAGGAACAAATTCTTTATTGACTACAAGTGTTGTGGATGCTGCTTCACATCACTTCCAAGAATAGCCTTTATAACTACCATTTTCAGGTTAGCGTTTGACTTATAATTAAAAAGTTATATCCACACATGCAAAACTTGTTTGTATCTCAAGTCTAAGGATGACTTATTTAACCATTTTTGATATCTTACTCATGATAAGGATCCAAAAGTAAATATACGAAGGTTGGGGCGTCCAATATGCATCCCTTATGAATAACATATGAGTTTGGTGGGAGCCATCTATATATTCAAATAATACAACCAACACTCACATTTGCCTTAATGTAACAATATTCCCATATTGTTAACCGAAATTGGACATATTTAGAATGATAAAATAATTCAAGGATTAAACATGCAAATATAGGACAACAATTATTATATGTATAAAAAATAAATACCACGTATCTTCATTCATTAGAAAGTTAAAATTGTCTTACAATCCCAATTATCCAAATACTAATAAAAACACAGATTTACATGAGACTACTAGCTAGAAGCATTCCTATAGTCTTAGTATGTTCTGAAGGCATAGGAAAAGGCAAGGCCTTAGTAAAAGGATCAGCTAAGTTATTGTCTATGTGAACTTTTTCTATCTTAACGTTGCCAGATTCTATTACTTCACGAAGATAATAAACTTTGGCAAGATAATGTCTAGCACCTTTAGTGATTCCCGATTCATTAGCTTTAATAATGGCTCAGGTATTGTCACAATACATTTTTATGGGTTCTTTAACTGTGGGAACAACACCCAGACTAGAAATGAATTTCCTAACCCAAACCGCCTCCTTAAAAGCGTCTATAGCAGCTATATACTCAGCTTCTACAGATGAAGTTGCGAAGATGATTTGCTTTGTACTCTTCCAGTCAACAGCACCTCCATTTAAAACGAATACATATCCAGTCTGAGACTTAAGGTCATCAGCGTCTGTCAGATATCTAGCATTAGTGTAGCAAGAAACCCTGAGCTCTCATTTTATATCACCTTCGTAAACTAGAAACATATCTTTAGTATTACGAAGATACTTTAGAATGTTCTTAACAGCAGTCTAGTGAGGTTCACCTGGATTCTGTTAAAATCGGCTTGTTATGTTCTAAGCAAACGCAACATCAGGGCGAGTGCATCTTACAACATATATAATAGATCCCATAGCCAAAGCATATGGTACATTCTGCATGCGCTTCAACTCAGCAGGTGTTGAAGCACCTTGAGATTTACTTAATTTTAGCTTTTCTTGCATGGGGATACTTCCACGCTTGGAATTCCCCATGTAAAAACTTTTCAATATTTTCTCAATATAAGCACTTTGACACAAACCAATTAACTGCCTTGATCTATCTCTATAAATCTTGATTCCAAGAATATATGTAGCTTACCCTAGATCTTTCATAGCAAAACACCTTCCAAGGTAGGATTTTACACCTTGTAACATTGGAATGTGATTTCCCATGATTAATATGTCATCGACATATAAGATTAGGAAATTGACATTACTCCCACTAACTTTCATATATACACATGGCTCATCACCATGTTAAGTGAAACCAAATTTCTTAATTTCATCATCAAGTCTTTTATTCCATTGCCTTGATGCTTGCTTAAGTCCATAAATAGAACGCTTGAGCTTGCATACTCGGTTTGGATATTTTAGAATGACAAAACCTTCAGGTTGCACCATATAGACCTGTTCTGAGAGATGTCCATTGAGGAAGGGAGTTTTGACATCCATTTGCCAAATCTCATAGTCATAAAATGCACCTATGGCTATAAGAATCCTAATAGCTCTAATGTCTGCAACAAGAGAGAAGGTTTCTTCATAATCAACCTCGTAGGTTTGAGTGAATCCCTTCGCTACTAGACAAGCTTTATAGGTATGTACAGCACCATCTATGTCAGTCTTCTTTTTGAAGAGCCATTTTCTGCCAACGGTTTTACCGTTAGGAGGAAGATTAACTAAGTCCCAGACTTTGTTATCTTTCATAGATTGCATTTCCACATTCATAGCATCTAGCCATTTATCAGATTCAGGATCTAATAATGCAGCTTTGTAGTTAGCGGGTTCATTAAGATCCCCCAACTCATACTCCTCATCATCGATGTATAAACACATTCGATCTGGAGCATGTCGTGTCCTTGTGGACATACGAATGGGAATGATATCACTTTGAGCCTCATTAATTTCTTGATTACCCTCATCATTATGTAAGCTAGTGTTTTCCAAAGGATGTGTATCTTCTGCTTGAATTATTTTAAGATCTTCTAAACTCCCACTTGCTTCTTGAGTTATAAGATTATTCTCAAGGAATTCAGCATTCCGAGCAACAAATAATTTGTTCTCAAGTGGGTAGTAGAAAGAATAACCCAGTGTTTCCTTTGGGTATCCAATAAAGATACACTTAATAGATATTGGTTCTAATTTTCAGGTTTGGTAAGAGTATCTCGCTTAACAAGTGCCTAACAACCCCAGACTTTTAAGTAAGATAGCTTAGGGGCTTGCCCATGCCATACTTCGTATGGTGTCTTTTCAACCTTCTTAGTTGGAACCATGTTGAGAATGCGTGCAACAAACTCAAGGGCATAATCTGAAAAGGACTTCGGAAGAGTTGTTTGACTCATCATGGAGCGAACCATGTCTAGCAGGGTTCTATTTCCTCTCAGACACACCATTATGTTGTGGCATGTAAGGAGGAGTGCGATGGGAAATTATCCCATGCTCCTTAAGATGATCTAGAAACTCTTGAATCATAAATTCGCCCCCATGATTAGAACGTAGCTATTTTATGGTCTTCCCGAGTTTGTTTTCTACTTCCTTTGAAACACTTTAAAAGTTTCAAACACTTCATGTTTATGCTTTATCAAGTAAACATAACCATAACGACTAAAGTCGTCAGTGAATGTGACAAAGTAGTTAGCTCCTTGTCTTGAAATAGTTCTAAATAGGCCACATACATTGGTGTGTATTTGTCCAAGTAGTTCTTTAGCCCTTTCCACTTGATGTGAATAAGGTTTTCATGCCATCTTTTCAAACATACATGAAACGCACTTTTCAAAAGACTAAATGTCAGTGAAGTAAGAAGTCCATCATGTTGCAACTTCTTAATACGTTTCATGCTAATGTGTCCAAGACGACCGTGCCATAATAGAGAAGAGTCCAAGTTTAATTTGTTTCTTTTATTGCTAACAACATACATAGAACTATAGTTTGTATTAGAATTAGATAAATCAATTTCATAGATATCATCCCTTAGAAGGGCACTAAAATAAACCACATTATTCCTAAAAACTAAAATTGTATTATCATCATCAAAACGGTTAATAAAACCATCGTCATACAAACAAGAAACTAAAATAACTCCTAAGTGATAGAAGGAGCATAATGATAATTGTGCAAAATTACAACTAATCCACTATGGAAACACAAATGATAAGATCCAATAGCTTCGACGGCTACACGCTGACCATTGCCTATGTACAGACTCAAAGCTCCTGGCTTCAGCTTCCTACTTCTCCTGAGTCCCTGAGTAGTACTATAGATGAGAGTACCACAACCCGTGTCATATACCTAAGATTCACTAGGAAAAGAAAAGAGTTCTGTAGTAAAGATACCTGGAGTACTAGCTCTCTAAGATAGCTTCTTATTTTTTAGCAATTCAGATAGATATTGGGGACAGTTCCGCTTCCACATGTATCACCGCATTTATGACAGACTGAGTCCTTAACATGAATTTCCTTCTTAGGTGGAGGGGGAATCTTGGACTTAAGAGCATAAGTAAGCTTAGACTTCCCTTTCCCTTAATTGTTTCCCCTAGCAGCCAATTGTGGCTTTTTATTTTTGTAATTTTTCTTCTGGACCTTTCCTGCTCTAATTGCATGAAGTGCATGTGCATCTTTCTTTGGTAGAGTTTGCTTATGTAGCATAATCATGGCATGCAACTCATTTACCATCTTTCTCATGCCGTGCATATTAATTCTGCACAAAGTTGTCATATTCCTTTCTTAGAGAGACCAAGATGAGGCTCACTGTAAGGTTTAGTGACACAGGATGATCTAGACGCTCCAAATTGTCTATATAGCTCTTCATATTTAGAACATATGAGCTTACACACTGTCCTTCTTCCTGCTTGCATGCGTGAAACTCTCTCATGGTTTGAGGAAGTTTCTGCTCTACTTGTTGAGCAAACAGAGTTTTCAACTCCTGTGGCATGTCATATGCACCAAGGTTTTTAGATTCCATTGGATATCTTGTTCCATGGTCATAAGCATGAGACCAGCAATTTCCTTTTGTCCTTTGACCCATGAAGCGTGAGCTACAAGAGCTTCAGGAGGAACTTGTTGTCCAACATGAGCTGGAACAGGACCAGCAGGGATTGGATGCTCTAGATAGTTTAACTTATCCTCAACTGATAGCACAATACGAAGTTGTCGGTACCAGTCGATAAAGTTAGGTCTAGTTAATTTCTATTTCTCAAAGAAACCCCTAAAAACTGAATTGTTTACGACTGAGATAGTCATCTAAAATCAGAAAAAGTTCAATTTATTAGTATTTTCGATAATTAAATTATTAAAAGAATTAACTACCTAATTAATTACTAATAAGACTAATAACCAACTTGACCTCCCACTTATTACAGAAGGTCTGACCAAAGTGTAAATAAGTAGGGCAAGAGGTAAGCGGAGTGCGTTAATTGCATTGTAAATGCAACTCTTAGTGTTATGAGACACATGATGTAGAATATCTTAACACATATAGTGGAAGGATTCGAATAGTGTTTTAGAGAGAGAAATATGTGGTTGGATGAGCACTTAGAGAGAGAAACAAAGAAGACAATATTAGATTAAGTATGTGTGAAACAAATGAACAACCAACACCCTCTCCATGTGTGGAGAGGGTATAAATACATCTAGCTTAACCAGCCATGGGCTTGTGTCATGGGCTTACTATGTATCTTTGGTCTGGTTAGCTTGCTAACATAACATATGTTTAATCTACGAGCTATAACTATTTATATTGGTAGTGATCGATACTTTTTCATATTTTTAACAATCTCCCCCTAAGGGAGGTCACTCCAATTTACAAAAAAACTTAAACCTAGCAAACTATGCTTATACTTTAGTCTTGAGCTTGTAGTCTTTAACTTCAATCATTAACCTGTGATACGTTGTAGTGATCTTTGACTTTTAGGCATCGACTTGTATCATTGACTTGATAGAATGTGATCTTGAACTTCTTGAGATCATCAACCAAACATAACCTCTTTTACATCATCTTGTAATCTTGCCATCTCGTGATCTTGTGACTTTGGACCGACATGCTTATACTTTTATTGATATGATAACTTGAAAGCTTTAAGGATGCGTTTATCTTGAAGTTCTTTAACTTTAACACTTCGTTGCTTCAAGAAGGACATATAGTATCAGAGTAGCAGAAGTCTTGAAACATGTACTTGAGCTTTCATGATGTCTTTATAAATGTCGGTAGAGTATGAGCATGCTGCTATGAATCTTTGAGACTGCTGGAATTAGGTACCTCTACGTCCATCTTTATATGTTCCTGAAATAAAACAGTTAGCAATAAATCTGGGGGACGAATATGGCTTTGTCATTCGCCCGTATTTGGTTAGAGTAACCTTTGAATCCGTGAGGATTGACCTGTGATCAGGTAGATTCAATTTAAGACGAATCTCCTTAATAGGATTTCCAGCTGAAGTATTGAATATTTCTAACACTTATGTATTAGATTCAACGTACTCAACGTGTTCTCATTACCGGGACGTCTCAAATCAGACAGCACAGTATGAGTAAACCAGCGAGTTACTATCTCACCGATTGAAACAAAAATTGATTTGAGAAAAAAAAATCAATCGATATGTCACTTGCTAAAGTGTTTTTGCGACACATCGAGAGTTTTAAGCATTTCAACATTCATCAATCGTCAATTTATATACTGGAACAAGTTTGATTCATATAGAATTGCACCATCGTTTCTTTCCAGTTGTCACAAGCTTGATTCGCATAGAATCGCACAAGCCACCTACCAAGAGCTTGTTTGATGTTGGCTTAAGCATGATTTCCATCTTCACTATGAATACTTACATATCACTCGGATGTTCTGGCAAAATCACAAGGATAATGCATAGAACTCTTAATATATTTTCTTATTATTCACATTGTGTGTCTTAGTAAGCATAATTTTGACAAGTGTCCTAATGAGATTTATGGATGATCTCTATTGGATCTAGACTCAATAGTGCACTTTGGTTTTAGTTATCGAAGGCTGGAGCAGACTGCCACCTTTTCAATACCAACTAACTCGAAGTGAGAAAGTTGATAGAAATACGTGTAACCTCTATAAGAAATGAAACATAAATCTTTTGAGAGATTCTGAGTGGCTAGGGAGGGTTGTGCATTATATCACTGGGTCCATGATGTTAGTCTTTAATGTTAGCAATCATCTTTTGATTCTTGACAGCAAATGTATTGACCTAG
>BQNB010124127.1:0-15638 GCA_026074375.1 Tanacetum coccineum
TTTTGCTCGAGTTGGAAAATATACGGATTGCGTCTTGTTATCAACAACGCGTACAATGAAAGCAACAATTATGGTCCTTGTTTGATCGCGGCTTAAGATGAGTTCTAAATTCAAATGATGAGGCTTATATGAGGAAGGCGTGTCAATTAGATATGGTTTTATTAATGATCGAAAGATAATGATGGCGACGAATAGATTGCAGACCTTTGTTAGGCCTTTTGGTTTCCAAGGTTGTGGAGGCCACAGGTAACGAATTTTAGTTTCTTTTAGCCTGGTTTTCCGACTCAACATTGCGAGCTGCCTATTTACCGACTCGACATTGCGAGTTGACTGTTTGTCGGATGTTGTACAGTAGTTTGTTTTTATTAACGGGTTTTAGTATAGATTGTGGTTATTGTCAGTTTAATGTGAAGATTGTGTTTACACAATGGATTCAATCAAATTGTGATGAATTAGTATTTTCATTAAGAGGTTCGTACTTGACCCTTCATATATCACAATAAATTTGGTTCTCGATTGCAAAAGATTGTGTTGTTAAGCAAACTTTCACTAGATTTTATTACCACGCCATCGTTTCTTTTTCCAAAATCGATTATCTATATAACTTTAAGCAAACGATTATAGATGTGTAGACAAACATATGGTTAAATACTCGGGAAAATTTCATCAAATAGTAATCAAGTTTCATCATTGTTTCACTAAAGTCACTTATACTTTATTTCAACTATAAAATCACTCAAGTTTTAAAACTGTTCTACCAAAGTCACTCAAACTTTGTTTTTTGTTACAAAAATCACTCATGTTTTATTAGATAGTTGATTTGCACACTCTATTATTTGATTTGCACACTCAAATTATTGTGTCATGACATGTATACCCTTAACATGTATGTCTTGGATTGCACACTCTACTAATTAATGTAGGGGTATAAATGTCAAGAAACAAACATTTTGAGTGTGCAAATCAAAATGTAGAGGGTGCAAATCATTTGGCGTTTTATTATTATGTCTCTAAAGTCACTCAAACTTTATTTTCACTACATAAATCATTCAACTTTGATGAATATTATCAAGAAATTAATAAATGAATATGTTTAAGAGGTGTCATTATGTGTTTAGACATGCATCAATCACTTGTATCTTGATTAATAACCACACCTCGTGAATTTAATTTCTCCCAACTAATTTTATATACTACAAAATAATAATCAAATTAAAAAGTTTATGTTCATTTTATTAAATAAATGTTCAAAATTTTGACAATCTTAGAACAAATTGTAAACTTAGTGAAAATAAAGTTTGAGTGACTTTAGAGAGACAATAATAAAACTTGAGTGGTCATTGTAACTAAAACAAACTTTGAGCGACTTTAGTGGAACAATATTGAAGCTTGATCATTATTCTATGAATTTTAAATACTCCATCGAAGTATTGGATTTTCTGGGCACTTTTAAATTCAGTTATACATCATAAATACAAAACTAAATCAGTCGATCAAAAACAAGTTTTGATAAAATCATAGCATCAAAATGACATCACTTAATTTCGCTAAAAGCGATTATGTTAAACATGTAGCTTCTCACTCAAAAAGATTGTCTTCGTGGGCAAGGATGATTGAAAGATGATGGAAAACATCAAAACCAAGTACCGGTAGCATTAAACCTTAGTTGCTTTGTGATAATAACCTATGCTTGTTAAAGGGGTAGAAGTGCCCAAAAGGATAGGGTGGTCTGAATGAGGTTGTGGTGCCTGGGTGAGTGGACGTGGAGTAGAGAGGCCAGGAGGGATGTGACGGGGGGAGGCGAGGGGTAGAAGGACGTTGATTGGTAATGTGTTTATTTCGCTCTCATTGTTGAAATTCGTTGTGTTTATTTTTTTGTTATGTATGTTTTGTGTTCTAGATTGTTTATGTGTTGGTTTGTTTTCTCTTGGAGATTCAGTAGTTTTTTGAGTGTTTTTTGTTTTTTTTATTTGTTTTTTTTTTTTTGTTAGAGTGTGCGATTTTTTTTAGATTTCAGCGTTCTAGCGTTTTTTATTTATCTGTGTTTCTTTTTTTTTTTGGTTATTTTTTTTGTTTTTTTTTTTTTTTTTATATTTTTTTTTTATTGTGTGTTTTATTTTTTTAGCCTTTTTTTTTGTTTTTTTTTTGTTTTAGTATTGTGTTGTTTGTTGTTTTGTATCTTTTTTTACTTATGGATTTATTTTTTTTTATTTTTTTTTTATTTGTATGTTGTTTGTTTTTTTGTGTGTATGTGTATTATTGTAGCTTCTCACTCAAAAAGATTGTCTTCGTGGGCAAGGATGATTGAAAGATGATGGAACATCAAACTGGTAGCATAAACCTTATTGCTTGTGATAATAACCCTATTGCTTGTAAAAGGAAATTTCTTTTACTTTAAACCAGATTACGAGTGAAATATGCCAATCATACAAATCTGGTTAGACCCATTTGTTACTATTTATGTTTAATTGTAGGTTTGTACAAACCTTTTCTTTTTTTTCTTTTTTTTGTCGTAGTATGCAAGAAATGAAAAAAGACCCTAGTTTTTTTTTTCTGGTCTACAATGAAAGGAAAGTGAATACTAAGTCAAAAAAATTAAACCTTAAAGAATCGTTAGAAAGCGCCTAAAATTTGTCAATTTCATATTTTTTTTTCACGTAAACTATTAATAGAAACTGAAGAAATAGTACAAAGCATCAAATATATGAACATTAATAAAGGTTATTAAAGATTACAAAAAAAACAGTGAGAACATGTATCCTAAACAAATGAAACAATCAATAACTTTGCACAACTCCCAAAGGAACAAATTTACCTGGAATACCTCATACAAATCACACGATTGATAATTAATCTGTCATTTGGCTTCATTCACCCGGTTTTTATCCCCCTTTCCAAAAAGATCACAATTTAATTCAATCTTCTGCAATGATACAACCATAATACAATTTAATAATGCCATTATTGGAGGTAA
This sequence comes from Tanacetum coccineum, assembly GCA_026074375.1. Classification (NCBI taxonomy): domain Eukaryota; kingdom Viridiplantae; phylum Streptophyta; class Magnoliopsida; order Asterales; family Asteraceae; genus Tanacetum; species Tanacetum coccineum. Next base: position 2,975 of record BQNB010124127.1, read on the forward strand.
AGAATACGAAAGCGAAGTGCTGTAACAATAGGGAGTTAAAATGTATCAATCTCTCTGTTCCAAAAGATAACTCGATATTTGACTCGTGAGCAATAACTTTGTATGACGAGAGCAATAACTATTGTATAAAGGAAAAAAAACGTTTTTAAAGAGTAGACAAAGTAAAATTTAGTGAAGTCAATAACTTAAATTATTCATGACATCAGTAGGTGTGAATATACAAATCAAAAGTCCTGTCAGTATTCAGGAGAGAGAGCACGCTTTCAGTTTGGTAGTACAGTTTGGTAGTACATATACGTTTTCCTATGAATTTGGTATAGCGACATGATGCTAAAATCTAGAACTTATATGCTCCAAATTGAAAAAATAAGATAATTGAAATATGGAACCCAAAATACACCACAACATTCATACCAGATCAAAGTTTGTCAAAATCATCAACATCCAAGCCATCATCTCCATCATCTGAAAAAACATCAAGTCATCTATATGTTAAACATCAACAGAGAAAAATAATCAAATGCCTGAAATTCATATAAAGAAAATTGTCTAGTCTTTGTGCATGGGAGTTAATATATATGGAAAAAACACTCGGTTTTAAGATTGATTTCCTTAGAAAAGTTAATTACTAGGATTGCTGACAAGCTAGATTTTAAAAGATTTAGAAGTTGATGGTAGAAAGCATCAGGTAGCATGAAACAATTCCCCAAATATGTATTTGTAATGCAAACATGTATTCAAATAATGTAGTTTTTGTAATAATAGTTTTTTTTTCCTTTTAACTACCTATAAAATACTAAAAAGAAAAAGGTGTCCCAGCCCCAACCTGACCCAATTCAATATGTTACACAACCCGCACGACCTGCCCAATTTGTCACCTCAATTATTCTAAAATGCTTAAGACTAACTCAGAAGCAACAACAAAAAACGCCTCGACAACATACCTGGTCCGTCATCACTGTCACCAAGATCTCCTAAAAGAAAGACATCCAAGTCCTGCTCAGAAGTCTTCGTGCTTGGGGTTTTGGTCTTCTGATTTTCTGACTTTTCTCCACTTGCTTCTGTTTTAGAAATAGTTTCAGCTGCGGGTGCGGGTGCGGGCCTACTCACTGCAGCATTCTCTTTCACATTTTCAGCAGATTTTTTATTCTCTTCTTCTTCTTCTTCTTCCATATAACGCTTTTCATAACTATATTCATCATATTACAAGTTAAATACAGAGTCAGCAAAAAACATCTATACAGAAGTACAAAATACAACACTGCAACTAGTTTTTAAAAAAGAAGTTACAAAATTGCGATTTTGAATAATGAGAGGATAACAAGATAGGAGACGGGTAATATGGATATTCTTCAAGCAAATGCTTGTTTATATAATAAGAAGTAGGTTCTAGAGGCACCTCAGAAGTCAGAACCGTATATCACAGAACTACATAATCTATTTATTGATGCGATACAGTATATATCAAGGGGGTATTTTATTCAATCATTTACAAAAAGAGGTAATCAAAGTATTGTTAAAATTGAAACTTCATATCTTGTGATGGTTTATATGAGATTTGTGTTGAAGCAAGTACTACAAGGCAGTTGTCTCTTTATAAAATAGAGAATATCTTAGCTAGGTCACAAATGCAATAACATGCGAAAGAATCAGATAAAATTGTAAGTTACTTACGGAGTGACATGACTATTTACCAAGATAAAATATATCCTCCAGAACTTTCGTTCTTTCATGAAGCGTGGGCACAACTCGTACCTCAACTTTGATATTTCCTGTAATAATCAATAGTAAGAGGGCAGATCGTTAGTTCTTCCTCGCAAGATCAAATCTTTAAGCATCACTAGATAATGCATACATTTATTTTTCTCAATGATCCACCCAAAACAATGATGCATGTGAAATTTAATTTTTTTGTATACCAAATGGAAACCCCCCACACAGGCCACATTTGAAGACCATACAAATTCCATAGACCAACCCCACAAAACACATGGAGCCAGACAGCTCACCAGCCCTCCAGGATTTTGTATTATTAGGCTGGGGTGGATGGCCCAAGGAGTTGCAGGTTACCGCTATTAATCATAAGAAGAAACCAGCCTAGAGCTAGAGCTATTGTACTAAAAATAGCCTACGATGACAATTTGATGTGCTTTTAATCTGGAATTTTCATATACGAGATTTAGCAAAAAACTTGATCAATGCATTGCACAAGTAGTCATTGACTTGGTTAACAACTATTCATTATACAAGCAATCATAAGCTAACGATATGATTTATAGCCAATTTAGAAATTACCTTAAGTCTCCAACATTCAAAAGGATTTAGAGAATCACTCACCATTCATGTTAACATAAATATTGGCCAAAAAAAAGAAAGTTCACTTTATGTCTGTCCACATGAAAAAGTCACTTGAAGAGAATGATACTTGAGTAGGCAGCGAAGCGTGTACAGTTATTCCCCATCGGAAGTGATCAAGTATTTTGATTGCCAAAGGTCAACACTAAACCTAATATGCTTGTACTGAGGTGCAGTGTAAATGTGATTGGACGACTGGCAGCGCACACGAGTATACAGTTGAGAAAATAGTAGTAGCACTAAAAGTAGTGTGATGGGTTATGTGTTTGTTTTTAAAAGAGCCGTTTTCGTTGATACAATGATCACACTGGGTTTTGAGTTTGACCTGTACATACCAAGGTTGACAATTCAAGAACATGTTGTTGAAGCTTTCAGAGCTTTTAGTAAGGTTGCATTTGTTTTTTCAGATGTTTTCTGTCCGACTGCAAAACCATGTCTGCGAGAGATGAGGTGGATCTCAAGTCTTTAAAATACAAGAAGTGATAAACAGAAAAAAATAATAATCTACAAAATTGAAGAGGGAAAAAGTCATTTTTGCCTCTTATGGCTAAAAATAAACAAACACACTTCTTTCATTTCTTCTTCCCGCTTGCGGACATAAGAGGAAAAAACAAATGCACTTCTTTCATTTCCTCTTCCCGCTTGTAGACAAAAGTGAAAATAAGTGCCTCTTTTAAAAAAGAAGCATTGCCTAAGGTTGCGTTTGTTTTTTGAGAGGTTTTATGTCTTCATCAGCAAACCATGTTACATCTAAAGTCTTCATTCGCAAGGAATAAAATCATTTGTTTTTTGTGCTTTTGAAGTACTTCTTTCCATTTCTTCTTTTTTCTTTTTCACTAGAGTGTCTCGTGATTTGAGAATATAAATTCTTTTGTCAAATGATACTAGAATGTTGGAGTGCAAAACATGCGGGCGTTTAAAATACAAAATGTTAAGAGAAACATATAGTAGTTCAAAAACTTAAAATTTTCAAAACACTTAGATTATTAATATACTAAATACATATATAATATTAGGACCCATTTAATTACTTTGCATTAATTATTTGATTTGATGTTTTAAATTAGTCATATTCTTGTGTTCAAAACTCGACCCAACTAAAATATCAAACCCAACAATAATTCGAATAAGCTTCTCGACCCATGACAAAACTTGATAACCGGCCCATTTACTAATCCTAAACCTAGTTATAAGACTATTATTCGTACTTGCCTACTTGGTTTTTCACTATTTGCCACCAAGTATTCTTTCTCACCTACTTTTGTCTTGATAGTCTCACTCTAAACGAAGTCACATACACCACACAAACACCCTTGTCTTTTTGTTCTTGTATTCTCTTAGATCTATTGATAAAAATGTACAACCTGAGATCTTTTTTAACCCTATTCAGAGGGGTGGCCGCCGCCGGCTGGGTGGTGAGTTGTGGTGGCTGAGTAGTGGAGGTGGCGGCTGAGATGATTGGAGGTGGAGCTGGTGGATGGGTAGTGATGAGAGAAGGAGGAGTAGAGTTTTGTTGATAGAAGTGAAAAAAAGAGATTATAAATGTCTGAAATTTTGAAGTGAAAAGAAGTGATTCTAGCTTCTTATCTCTGAAAAAAACAAAGACTTGTTTTGATTTGTCTGCCCGCCTGCAGACATAAGTGGCCAATAAGTGCTTTTATGAAAAAACAAATGAGACGTAAGTGTTGTTGGGTCTAGACGTCTAGTAATCTAGTCTCAAATGTACTGTTCAGTGTTCCCTAATCTTCAAGAAAATTAGGTCTTTGAGATGGCACTTTTCACTTGACATCTTCTTAGATATGATGTCAAAGTTTGGTATAGTTGGTAATTAAGCATATTTCTTCAAATGCCAAGCAAGTAGGTATCAGAGTTATATAATTAATTTATGATGTTCCAGAATGCTACTTAATGTTATAGTATGATATCTACAAGATGGAACATCTAGGTCTAGTTCTTTCACTCCACAAGTTCAGTTTTCTCGATATTCAGTCATTCTACTGCACACCAAAGGAGCTCTAAACAATCTATATTCATGCAAGTTCCAAACAAATGTCATTGTTTAGCCATTTTTCTTGCACCCAATGGCATGGTCAAAAGCAAAATTTTAGAAAAAGGAGATCTTTCTATTACTGTTAATAGGGCTGTAAACGAACGGATAAGGAAGACCTTGTCTGTGTTCGTTCATTTAAGTTTAACGGAACAAATGAAGGACGCGACCACTTAAACACACGAATTTTCTTGTTCATGTTTGTTCGTTAAGAAAATGAGGTTGTTCGTGATCATTTATGCTCGTTCATTAAGACATTAAGCGAACGAACATAAACGAGCATACAAAAACAAGCATAAAATTAAAAAATAAACATAACAATATGTTCTGTGTGTGTTGGTTTGTGTAAGTATAGCTATTTTACTAAAACTGCATAGTAAAAGATATGATATACAAAGATGAACAAATAAATGAACATAAACGAACATGTAATCAAACATTCACAGACGTAAATGAAAGAACAGTACTTTTGTTCACGTTAGTTTATTTAACTAACCGAACATAAAATGTTGTTCATGTTTGTTCATTTAATAAATAAATGAGCATAAAGGAGCTTTTGCCGGACGATTCATGAACTGATCAATGAACGTTCAAGCCCTAATTGTGTATACAATAATAGCTCATGTTTCAACGTAATAGAAGAGTGAAATACTGGGATATAAAATGAGCAAGATATGGCAAAAAAATTATTTTAAAAATTAAACAAAAACCCGCAAAGCTATAATGTATTAGTATGTTTGAAAGGCTCAACTACAGCCATGAAAACAGCCTTCCTCCTTGAGGGAATTTGTTGCTAACTAGCACAAAAACTTGATCCTAAGCTTTGGGGCTTGGTACAATATATCTCATTTTGGAGCCCTATGGGAACCATCAATTCCTTTTGGGCCTTGCTGACACTTCGCATGGATTAGTTGGCTAAAGATGCTAGATATAATGGATTAATGGTATTCACAGAAAAAAAAACATTGAAAATCGAGCAGATATGCAATAGTCAACTAAAAAACATGACTGCAAACAAATTGTTAGGAGTGTTCAGTTCTATTTACCATATATGAGGAGTCAGATAATTCAAGAGAATTTGGGAGATCAAAACAAGATGGAAACAGCAAACTGAACTTTTAAGATAATTAGTGCAACAAGATGTATTGTATGGTCTAACTTTTCAAACATCGTTTTTACATATTCACCAAATTCAGCCATCACAAAGACCGACAAAACTATCAGAGGGTAGTAATGGCTCAGTACGTAAAAGGTAAACACGACGTAAGTATCTAATTCACTCATATCATTTCATAAGAAGTATTCTCTGCCTCCAGAAGGATTCAGGAAGTTACCTTTACAGTTGAGATGATAAGTTTAGCATGCGTTTCTTGCCACTTTGTAAGATCCTGCCGAACATTTGAGATTGTGGGAATATCAGACACTTGTGAGTCATCTGCACATCACATAAACTACTCTAATTATAACATTATTAAACAGAACAATCAGTATAAGACGTTTATAGAAATAACATGAAAAATATTATGAAGGCAGAATGTGGTTATCAATTCATCATATATGTACATACTATCTGAATCTGTAGATTAAGTATCATAATTTCTAAAGATGGATTTCCAGCAACATAACAGTAATTTCAGTTCCATACCTTAAAAATACTTTCTACATAACAATCGACTTATAAACGAGGAAAGAAAAACACTGTCGGCAACTTCCAGAAGGTACAGTTTGTTCCCATAGGTACTGACATCATCTTATACTCATTTAAGACATAGCATTCAATCTTAATTTTTTACTGCAATCAAATGCCTCTTCCAGAAAGAACAACTAAATCACACAATAATCTTACAGCAATAGCATATAAACGTCCAATACCACACTTTCTCAGCTGAAATTTTTCTGTAACTCCCAACAATTTATAAATACTAGCAGACTTTAGAACAAAGATAAATGACCCTATAGAGCTTAGCAAATTTTCTGCCACTCCTAAAGTTTCATAACAGATGCATCAACCCATCCTCAGGATCAGGGAAGTAAATGAGTCGAACTTTTGTCAAGTAACTCGAGCTCGAACCCACAACATAAGCTCGAAATGTTGAACAAGTCGAGCTCGAGCTTATATAGGCTCGACTCGAGTTATTATCAAGCTTTTCGAGCTATTAGGTACAGTAATATATATGTTTTTTTATATATATATTATGTATATTTTGAGGCTTTATATGCAAATTTATGAGCGTATCGAGCTTTTCGAGCGGAATTTAAATATTATCATATATTTCAACTTTAGTTCGTTTTAAAAACACGCCATTACAAATAATTCGAGCTTTGGAGGCGTTCTTGAGCCTAATTTAAACTCTCAGCTTCCCTCATTAAGGCTCGTCGACTTATCGAGCCGAGTTCGAGCCGGACAAAAAATTGTGGAGTCGAGTTCTGGCATAGTTCAACTCAATTCGACTCGTTTACACCCCTACTCAAGACTCACAGGTAGAATCATTAGCATCCCTATATATATTCATTTTTATTATTGCCAACAACCTTAGAACTCACTGTCCTTAACTATTAAACGTATTGCACCCGCAGATAACTTTTAAAAGACCTACATCATAAACAATGCCAGTCTTCTATACATACTCTTATGAAATACCAACCTCCAAAATGCTATACTTAACTTCATTATGACATGTATTTTCAGCGCACCTAATCAGTAATCAACCGCATAATTCACCTTCTACGACTTAACCACATGATAAGTGTCGACCATTTCACATATTTCGGCTTCAGATTAACATTTGTCACAAATAAAGTAACTCTAACAGCACATTACATCTCACTATATACAACATACACACAACTATTTATAATATATCAACAATTCACCTATAAAAGACAAACACTCTAAAAATAACTGGTATAAACTAACATATCAACAAAATAAACTACCTTCTAATAGACTAATAGTAACCGCTAATGTACAAAACTAATAAACTACCTTCTAATTAACCAACAGGAACCGACAATGTACATAAGTAAAGCACTAACCGTAACCGGTAACGTACATAACTAATAAACTAACATATAACTAAAGCACATAAGCAATCGGCTAAATGTAGATAACTACCTTCTAACGGAAAATCGCGAAACGTGTTGGCCGTAATCTCCTGAACAAACTCTCTCAACTCCTCCGTAACTCCAAACCTCTCCAACTCCTCCGTGGAATGCACCGGCTTCGCCACAACCGCCTCATCACCACCGCCAACAAGTGACGTAATGACACCGTTAGTAGCGACCGGAATGTGAGACTTAATCTGATCGGCACGTTTAATAGCTTCAGTTTTGAATAAATCAGCTTTATTAACGGCTTCGATAGCGATCTCTTTAGATCTTTTGGAAGCTTCGAGAGCGATCTGTTTGGATCGGGAAGAAGCTTCGGAAATGAGATCTGAGAGTTTTGAAGAGCCGATTGTGAGGTCTTGGGAGCGTTTGGCGGCTTCGATTGTAAAGTCTTGGGATTTTTTGGCTGTGGTTTCTGCGAATGTGCGGGCTTTTTGCCAGAAATCCATTGTGAAAACTGTGTGTGTTTGATTTGTCAAAGTGTGTGTGTGTGTTTTGGGAGGGGTGAGGAATGGAGTATTGGAGGGTGCACGTTGTGGAAAGTCAAGGCAGTTCAACTTTTTATGAATCCAATATACTCCTTCGTAAAGTTTTAAATTGTTTATTGGGTTAAGAATAGAAAGTAGAAACGAACTTGCCCGAAACTTTTTTTACTTGGCTGTTTCTTTTTTGCTTAATATCTTAGATAGAAACTTTTCTTAATCCAACTAGCAAAATACTTAGTTTCTTTTTCACTTAATACAAAATGAAATCTTAGATGTGCAGGAGGATTAAAATTGAGGTTATTTCTATTTAGGATGTTGTTTGGACACAATTAACCTCACATTTTTCTTTTATTCTCTCTCTTCTTTTACCCCATTTGTTTTCTCTTCCACACCTACCTCTCATATGACAAAATAACTCCACTGTAATTGTCAACTCTTCTCAAATCTGCCGATTTATTCAGCCGTCTTCACCACTAACATATTTTCTTAATTTCGGGCCTCGTCACTTCATCTTTGTATGTGGTTAAATTTATAATAAATTTGAGTTTTTCTCCCTTAAACTATTTATTATAGATGGTTCCAAAAGCATATCAGTTGATATGAATGGATATTTGTATTGTCCATCTTGTGTTTTTCAAAGTTTGTAGTAATTGAAATTGAATTTGTTTCTTCTTGATTCTGAATTGTTACACGAAGAGCATGAGTTTGGCTGAAATTGATATGACTACATGATATATATTTGTTGAGATGTTTCTTCTTCTTTTCACCATTTAAGGAAAAATTTATGTGTGTTCTTTACGATATGGGATTACGAGATTGAATTGATCTTAGCAGATTTGGTTGTTTGAGTTTATGTTATTGATTTGGGCACATTGGTATAAAACAAAAAGTAGATATTGATTTTATTGACAAGGGTAGAATGGACATTTAGGTTTTTCATTATGGTCTTTTAATATAAAAAAGAAACAGGTTTTTGTTCAAATCATTCTATCTCCGAACAACATTCTCAATGTAAAAAGAAGCTATCTCCAAACAGGAAGAAAAAGAAACACCCGTGTGTGTTTGTTTCATTAAGATGACATATCTTACTGGTAAGATATTGGTATAAAGTCTTAATCTGAATGAAATGATGTTAGTTTGTTTTTGGTATTATTGTCTGATGATTTTAATTGTCTTTTTTATGTATATATTATACCATAACAATACGGTGAATAGGTAGCTTGTGTGAAGATGAAAAAAACTTATTTTGATCACACATTTAACACAATAATAAACCATTAAAATAAATTATATATCATAAATTTAACATGCTAAAAAACTATTACACGAATTGTCTTAGAATAAAACATAAGTTTAACGTTTCATTTTCCCCCATTTCCTTTATAAGTCCCGAAAATTCTTAGTTTCAAAATGTTTCACTTTTAACCCTCCTTATAAGTTCTATCACCAATAGTCTATATTAGGTTTGACAATCTAAACCGAAAACCGAATTTATATATATATATATATATATATATATATATATATATATAGATATATATATATATATATATATATATATCTATATATATATATATATATATATATATATATATATATATATATATAAAGACCATTAAAATTTTATTTTAATATAAAAAAAGCACTTTTTATAATTGAAATAATTTTTTTCTTTTGCTAAATATCTATATAATTATTATTTTTTTAAATTAAGTTGTGTAATTCTGGTCAACCCGAAAACCGAACCGAATTCAAATTCAATTTTCGGTTCGGTTGAATTCTAGTTCAATTCGGTTTGATTTTGAGTTGACAAAAAAAATATTTTAACCGAACTAACCAAACAACCTGATAACCGAACCGATCAACACCCCTACATCAAATGATAAAACAACACCACACAAATACAGCGAGTATATTCGGCCCAATTATGTCTTAAACTTTTCACTACTTAGCCCACACAAAAAATTAATACCACAAGTAACCATAAAAATAAAAATGCTAAACCTAAATATATATAACATAAGTTATTGGCTGCCCATACGCCTCCCTTTTCTTTTGTTTCTCACTTAATAACACAGCCACCAACTCCATTATTACTCTCTCTTTTATGTATCAGAGGAAACATCCACAAGAACACCCTTAGTGGTGTTTGTTTTCTTGTTTGTTTCTCAAATCTGAAGTTTTAAAAGGTCTCGGGTAAGTTTTAATCTTGATGATTCTTGTTTTGAAGCAAAGATCGATGATAGTTAATTCAAATCTTTAAAGATTTTGTGAACAATACTTTGAAAAGGAACTTGACATCTTTGTTTTGTTGTTTATGCCATTTTTTCTTTGTTTCATCTTTTTACAAAACACAAACAAAATCTTTTCTCAAACTTGGGAGGTGGATGGAGAATTTGCATGATTAGGACCTGATCTCCAACTCTGACTCGGTCAGACATATACATCTTCCCTCACGTCTGATTGACAAAAAAATTACAACCCTCATGTCTGACCACCTCCGACTGAGTAAGAGTCAGAGGCGGTTCAGACGTTTTTGTGAAAAACAAACACAACCTTAGTAAACGAAATTGTTTAATTACTAACTTAAGTGTTTAAACTTCGTTAAAAAATTAAGTATTAAAACTTTCAAATTTGTGACAATATAAGAAATACATTTTTCTTGATTGTTACTATATGTAATATTCTGAGTTTCATGTAGTTCTGGAATTTTTTTGAGAAAATAATAGATATAAAAAGTGTTCAAGAGAGTTGCACACAAAGTGTTTGATAAAATGTGTCTATGAGATTTTATAACCGTGATGCACTAATTTTACACTGTGATGCACTAATTGTGGTTTAGTATGTGTTTACTGCATCAACACTTTAACCATTGTTTGATTTTTGAGTGTTCAATTTACCTAATTTGATTTTAGATCTATGATATTTGATGCAATTGTTTTACAACATTGATGAAGTAAGTGTTTGTTTATTGTTATTGTATTTAGCTGACTATAATATGATGCTTAGACCTGTTATATTCATTATCATGTTTTGTTTGTGTTTTTTTACTTGGTGGAGTTTATTCTACTACATCACTATGTTATTCTATCACATCACACTGTTATTGTACTGCATCAATATGTTATTCTACTACATCACTATGTTATTCTACTTCATCACTATGTTATTCTAATGCAAAAAAATTAGAATGAAACTGATGTTTTTCTTTTAAACTCGATTTACAGTGAGGTTGTTTTCTAGATAAAGGAATAGAAGTAGAAATGTGATGGTGTTTTTGAGGATGGATTAAAGAAAGAAGGTGCATACCTAAAAGGACAATTCTTGCTGCTGATAGCAAAGTATACATAGGAAATAATTCTTACAAGCATGCGTAAGAAAAAGGACGAAATCTTGGCAGCCGCACACGTATATACCAAGCTACAAAAAGAGAAGTCTAAATCTATAATACCATAAGATTGAATGACACTGAAACACATATTTAATCAAAGGATTCTTGACCACTAACAAAGATTATCGGATAATACTTGTGGATCGTTAAAAAAACAATGTGTCGTTACTATCGAATTACTTTTCATTATATTATTTACCCAAGAACTTATGTATGCATCACAATGATATGTTTGACGAATTAGTGTTATTTATAATTGAATTAATTTTAAATACTTGCTCTTTCTTGAATGCTCCTTTTAAATATTCTTAAAATTCTATTGCATCACAATTTTGTTCTACTACATTAGAATGTTATCATATTACTACATCACAGTGTTATTAGACTCCTGAAAATACAATATAATTCTACTACATCACATTGTATATTTTACTGCATCACATTATATATTTTACTGCATCACGATATAAATTTTATTGCATTACATTGCATATTTTACTGCATCACAAGGTAAATTTTAGTGCATCACAATGTAAATTTAACTGCATCACAATGTATAAAATCTTTTGTAGTACTTTTTATTTGTGTTTGTTTAATACTAAGTACTTTACTTTTAATAATAAATGTTTATTTAGTACCACATTGTATATTTTACTCTACTGCATCACATTGTATATTTTACTGCATCACGATATAAATTTTACTGCATTACATTGCATAATTTACTGCATCACAAGGTAGATTTTAGTGCATCATAATGTAAATTTAATTGCATCACAATGCATAAAATCTTGTGTAGTACTTTTTAATGCATCATTATGTTATTCAACTGCATCACATTGTATATTTTACAGCATCACGATATAAATTTTATTGCATTACATTGCATATTTTACTGCATCACAAGGTAAATTTTAGTGCATCACAATGTGTTTGTTCTACTCCATCACTAAGTTACTCTACTGCATCACATTGTATATTTTACTGCATCACGATATAAATTTTACTGCATTACATTGCATATTTTACTGCATTACATTGCATATTTTACTGCATTACATTACATATTTTACTGCATCACATTGTAGTACTTTTTTATTTGTAGTACTTTTAATGCATCATTATGTTATTCAACTGCATCACATTGTTTATTTTAATGCACCACGATATAAATTTTACTGCATTACATTGCATATTTTACTGCATCACATTGTAGTACTTTTTATTTGTAGTACTTTTAATGCATCATTATCTTATTCAACTGCATCACATTGTATA
>BQNB010124128.1:0-19987 GCA_026074375.1 Tanacetum coccineum
TTTTGGCCATAACTCACTCAATATTTATCCTCTCGGGTCGATTCAATAGGCTGTGTTTAAGTTAAATTCTTATCTACAAAAAGTTCAAAAGGCTGAAAAAGTCAAACTACATTTAAGGTGCTCATAAATACGCTCAATGTTCAGAACTCAAATTTGTAAAATTATTCTAGCAAAAATCATTCAAAAATATAAACGAATCCAAATCTTTTTTAGCACCTCTGGAAATTTAGCTTACACACTACTTTAAAAGATTATGAAAATAAATTTCCCAATAGATTTCCCTAGAGTTGCCATCACGAGCACACAAGGCCATATGAAAAACTACACTAATTCAGGGTTTGTAAAACAAGTTTTAAATCCATTCTTCTTACACAACAAGCATATGTAGGTGATATAAATCATGTATGATATGTTTAAAATATATGAAAACATGAAAAGGAAATGCTTACAATGATGTGGATGAATAAGTGAACAAATAAACCACAAAACACTATGAAAACCCTAATTTTTCACTTTCAAAACCCTAGTTTATAATCCATTGACCAATGATTCTTGCAAAGCCTTAAACCAACTTTGAAAGCCTTTGTTTTATGTATGTTTTCTGCCAAAAATTTTGAGAAAAAAGGAGAGGATGTTTGTGTTTGTATGTGCATAAAACCAGTCACATGACCTTAGTTTATACAGGAAACGCTTAGGGTATGGTTGAATGGTCTTACATGGGTCACATGTGTGTGTATAACTCAAATGGTTCAAGCTTTTAGAGGGATGTGGTGTGGCATAGGGTGATCAAAATGAAAAAGAGAGGGGATTTAAATGTTTTGCATGCTAACTAGGTTATTGTGCTTGTCATAAGAAAGGAAGTGTTAAATACTTTTATTAATAATACCTTAAAGGTGGCGGGGGTATTGGGTAAGTTGTGCAAGCATGCATGTATGTAAATGCAAGTTTAAACGACTTACGTAAAAATTATAAAACCGAATGCAAATGACTTGTAAAATATGCTCATGAGTATAATAACATAGTTGTTACATGTAGAATAAACTTAGTCTAGAGTTGGCATGCGTTCAAAGACGTTTTTTGTTGTACGCGGGATAACCTAACCGGTTATTCGTTAAAGCAAGTTTTCACGTGTTCAAGGTAAAACGTTCAAGTTTATAAATAATTGTTTAACCTAAAATTGTCAGTTGTCATATCATAGTTATGGGTTTTTGGCTTTAAATAGCCACGTACTTTCTCAAATGTACCCATATGGTACGTGTACTAAATTTATTGCCCATATCATACACGAACTTTGCATTTCGTGTCAATATGGTACGTAAACTGAATTTTCCACCTGTTTAACAGGCTAAACGCTTACGTGACATACACTATTCATCATCTTCTCAAATGTACCCATATGGTACGTGTACTAAATTTAGAATTTTTTTGCAAAACTTTAAAAAAATATTTCGTACTTTTTAAAACGTAAAATTGTATAAAATCGTTAAATTTTTTTTGAATTTTTTTATTTTTTTCAAAGGAAAACGTTTAGTTTTTTTTATATTTTAGATTTTTCTTAACTTTAAAAAACTGTTTTAACTTTTAAAATTTTAAAAAAAAATGTTTTTATTTTTTCGAAGAAAACGGTAAAAATGTTTTATTTTTTAAAAATTTTCTTAACTTTAAAAATAATTCCGTAAGAAAAAAAATTCAAAATTTTTTTAACGATTTTATACAATTTTACGTTTTAAAAAGTACGAAATATTTTTTAAAAGTTTTGCAAAAAAATTCTAAATTTAGTACACGTACCATATGGGTATATGTGGAAAAGTACGTGGCTATTTAAAGCCAAAAACCCTATTGTTATTAGTACATTTTTTAATAATTTCTTTTTTGTTTTTTTATTTAGGCTAGCGAAGCTGTCAAAAATGGTTCGGGTGAGGAGCAAGAGTGAAATCACTATAAAGATTATGTATAATGCTTGAGGGAGGATTCACGTTTGATCCATTTGGTGTTATGGGTAATTCTTCACTTAAATTGAAAGACTTTTTATGATACAAGCGGCTAATTTCTTATGAAACTAAAAAACAGAAGTCGCGCAAGCTTAGGCAATAAATTGAACCAGGGTTTTACCTATAGCCCTGGTAAGCAAAAGCCGTGTGAGGCAAATTGTTGGTACATTTATTAGCCGAATTTGTTCCTTTGCTGCAACTTTCAACACCAAATGGATCTAAGGTTTCAACGTGGGTTCATAAACTTCATGGATCCTAATGGTCATCATGTTATTCAGTATTACCTGCACCAACATCCCGCGCCATGTCTCTTCACCATTCAACGCTTGTTCCATTAAAAACCAAGCTTTGTGAGATTATCGAGTTAGGTGATGGGGGTGTTGATGATAACAATGTCATCGTCATCATCTATCTAGATGATCTCTGGAAGCTTGGGTTCTTTTTTCTCATGCGTTGGAAGTTACGAAAATATAATGCTTTTATCTATTTAGAGTGGAAAATTGAAGAATGACCAACGACGCTCGGATTATTAAGGATACATAGAATCTTACCCATAGTTGTTTACTTTATTTCAACGGACTTTATCTATATTCATAAGATATATTTATAATAAGTGCACTTTGTTTATTTTTTCGATATTTGCATCTTTGTAACTTTGATTCATACTTAAAAATTTACGCAGATTTTAAAATTATAACTTGGAGACCAAAAAATACATGTCAAGCAAAAATTATCGGATATTAGGCTCCGCAACAATACGCGGAGCCAAATCCCTCGTTAGTATACATTAGGCTTAAACCCATTAAATTTGCTTATTTTCCAAGCTATTATTTTGTATTTATACTTTCATGATTTTGGCACATGCAGAGGAACAAAAAACAAGGGAAAAAAGAAATGCATCTAATATACGTATATGCATCTAATTAAAAGCTAGAAAACACATTATGATGCGTTATAATGCATCTAAGATAGAGATGCATCTAATTTAAGTCGGTGCATCTCGGATATGCGGTTATAGTTACTTCTTATCCTTCTTATTTAAAAAAAACTTTTTATTTGATCCTAACTCTCTCAATATATATATAGCAATACTCATATATTGCTATCTTATAGATTGATTTTTTTGCTTTAGAGATGGGTACTAAAACTAAAGAAGTTAAACTTGAATATAGGAAGAGACAAAACTTTGAAACATGAGATCAGTCAGATTGAACCTTAAATATTGAAAACTTAAGGCTCATGTTATTTGAACCCTCCTGAAAAGCCGTTTTCCGGTTTTTTTTTTGTTTTTTTTATAATTTTGTTTATATTATAAAACAGTGAAACGCAGAATGCGGAACGAAAATTATAAAGTTTAACAGGTCAAAAGTATGAAACTGTCAAAAATTACGGAACAGAAACTGATAAAAAACTGCGTTGGACTGTAAAAAAAGGAGACAAAAAGACCAAAAAGTACGAAACATCCGTACTTTTTGTAGGCAGGGGGTACCAATAGTAGCACCCAAAACTTAATCATGGTGGTAGTGAAAGTGAGCTGTGACTGGTTAGATTTCGAATCAAATACTTGTTATTTGAATTTTCTATTTAGGAATTATAAAACTAAACGTTTAATTGTGTTACATAAATACATATTTTATTTAGTTACTCCATTAACTCGTTTAAATACATGCATGTCTGCCAAATTTGTTTATTAATTTTAATTGAATAGTACATTTTGGTCCATTTGTATTTTCTTTTTACTGGTAAAAAGAATCGTGCACTTAGTGACTTACAATCCTAAGTC
This sequence comes from Tanacetum coccineum, assembly GCA_026074375.1. Lineage (NCBI taxonomy): Eukaryota > Viridiplantae > Streptophyta > Magnoliopsida > Asterales > Asteraceae > Tanacetum > Tanacetum coccineum. Next base: position 3,775 of record BQNB010124128.1, read on the forward strand.
CGCCCTGATTGATATCATATCGATCGAAAACATTTTGTTATAACCATGCACCAATTGATAAATAAGTAAATTATATAAAAATGTTTTATTCGCTTCTTACTTCTACTAGTTGAAATTTACATACTCGTATTATTGTAATAAAAGAATAAATCCAATTCTATTAAGAAATACACAGATATAAGTAGTGTATATGAGCTTTAAGTACGTCCTGGCGGCGGTGTTGGGAGGTCGCAGTTCGTAGGTGGTTTCTTCACAGGCAGAGACGAAGCCAAGAATTTCTATTAAGGGGGGCTCAATTTTTTTTCCGGTAGTAACGTACAACTTCTTGTTTTAAAAGCCGGATTGAATTTTGAATCGTTCCGCATACTGGTTCAATGATATTTTTTCGTTAGTAACATACAATTACTTGATTAGTTGAGAAAATGAACAAAATGGACAAATGTTGACGTAAATGGTAGTGAAGATGGACAATTGAAGAAATGTGTCGTTGTTTACTAGATATAGGCCATTGGCAAAGGCCGGGTGGGTCATGAGTTTTTCAATGCCATGGACGAGCTGTTGAAAATGCTCTCGTAAATAAACGACAACTCCATTTTTTAAGAAATTGTATTGCAGTCACGCTAGGCGGCGCATCCCGATACCCACTTTTATTAGTAATAACCATTGCAAATATCAAGAGCTATGCAAAAATGAACATTTGAAATTTATAATGAGACATATTAAATTTGAAAAGCTACCCAAAACAATGAATCCAATTTAATGCGTTTTTCATTCAGAAAAAGTTGACTCGTGACATTTATGTACTTCTTTATATTTTTATATTCATAATATTTTTCTCTTTCCATATCATCTTCTTCCTCATAGTTTTATCGTCCATATTCATTTTCTGATCTATCCTCGAGTTTTTTTTTTCTTATTTCAATGTAACACAAATTAAATCCAGGCTACAAGGTGGGCTAGCTGGCCGGTTGAGGGGGTCCGAGCACCCTCCAGCTCCCCACTGGCTCCGTCTCTGTTCATAGGTGCCGGTGGCGTTGGTGGTGACAGTGGAGGTGGTGGTGATGGCAGAGCTAAAGGAAACATTCAGAAATTCCTTGGTTTGCTTAGCTTAGGCGCCGGTGGTGGTGAAAACTTGCCTACCGTACGAAAATTTGGATATGTTGCGCGTATTGGTAAGGATGGTGACGGTGGTGGATTAATATGGAATACAGCATATGTATGTACGTGATAAATGTATTTGTTACAAATTAGTTTTAATGCTCGTGCATGCACGGGGCTTAAACATTATATTTTTTATAAAATGTATGTATAATTTTTTTTTGTTTAATAAGTTATGTTACAGAGGATTATCGAAATCATATGAAGAGAATAGATTCATTAAATCTTTTATATATTATATGAACAAGAGGAAAATTAGTAATTTTTTTTCTTTTAATTTACCTGTTTTTCTGACTTGACAATGTGAGCCGATTAATCCCAGCGAAACTACCCTTTTAGGTAGCAAGGAGCCAGCTCAAGTGAACCTCCGAGGCAACAAGGGGATTAATTTTTTCCTTGTTATATTCGAACCATTGACCTCCACTTTGGAAGGCCGGTATTCTTACGATAGTGTATGCAGCTACCAAAAAGTCTTCGGGTAGATTTGATATGTGATTATATAATGTTAAATCTTTGTTTAAAGTAAGAAATCGTATTTATCATATTACACTATCTGATCGTGGGTTTTAAGTATAATTCATTAGGTTTTTAGGGTTTTCTTTTCAAAGTTGTCTTTGGTTATTGGTGTTTTTCTCGATCTGTATCCGATTATTATTACTCTTTAAAGCTCTCATTTACTATGATTTTTCTAATTCATTGGTTTACAAGGTTTTTGGACGACATGCTAGGGTTAGGGTTTCTATCCTATTCCATTGTTCATCTCCTTTATTACTCTTGTTGACTGTGTTTCTTTGAGATCACTGGATTAGGGTTTCTTTAATTTGGTTTTTTGGTGTTCCGGTGTGCATAATATTCTAACCCTAGCCTCTGTTAGGGTTCTCGGTGTTGAAGACTGCCATTGTCTTCTTGTCTCTTGTGTTGTGGTATTCGACTAAGGCTTAAGTGTGGATTGCTGATTAGAGTGTGTGCTGCAAATAGAGCGCGGGTTTTTGAGTCAAAAAGGGAGCGGGGGTAGGAGAGGGTAAAGGATAAGGATAAGGTGGGTGATGCTAAGGATGTTACATCACCAGCTGTGACTGTCGAGCCAGTGGTGAAGGGGAAGCTAAGTACATCGGTTGATACAGGTATTGCTAATGGTGAAAATACTTGTTTGAGATCGTATCTACATTTACCTACGCAAGGATCTACTCCAGCTAGTAATACCCCTTGTATGTCTTCGTATGCTAATGTTACGTATGAACCTAGTAGGAAGGCTTTAAATTTTCGTGCTTTATATACATCGGGAGCAAATGGAGTTTATGTAGTTGTGCCAGTGGAGTCTATTAGAGCTGTTAGTGAAAGGTTTGCGAATACTGCATATAGTTTCTTTTTAGGGAAGCGGGTGGCTTACCCCGTTGTTGCTAACTATGTTAGGAATACATGGGGTAAATATGGCCGGGTCAAATCAATGCTTAACTCATCTACCGGGTTATTTTCCTTTCAATTCAGCACTATAGATGGTTTGAATGAAATGCATGAAAATGGTCCATGGTTTATTCAAAAGCATCCGCTTATTCTTAAAAATTGGAACCCAAATGTGAATTTATTGAAAGAAGATGTTGGGAATGTTTCGGTTTGGGTTAAACTTCATGGTGTCCCCGTTACGACGTTTAGCGAGGATGGTTTGAGTGTCATTGCTACAGTACTCCTTTAATGCTTGACTCTTATACTTTTGATATGTGTTTGCAATCTTAGGAAAGGTCAAGCTATACCAGAGTAATGATTGAACTTAAGGCTGATGTGGAGTTGAAAGATACCATTGCGGTGGCTATGCCTAAACTTACTAGGGAGGGGTTTTATACGTGCACAGTTCGAGTTAAATATGAGTGAAAACCCCTTAGGTGTGCGTGTTGTAAGGTATTTGGTCATACTTAGGAGGAATGTCCCAAGAACCCAGACTTGGGTGTGGCAACATGAAGAAACCTAGTGAAACTCCTAAAGGTGTTCCGGTTGGTACAAAGGTGCTATTCAAACCAGCAAAAGAGTATAGACCTCTTTCTAAGAAGCATACTGCCAATACTAGTGTAAACAAGAAGAAGGATGTGCAGCCTACCAAAAAGGTTAGTAATTCAAATCCATTTGATGTGCTTAACTCTGTTGAAAATGATATAGATTTGGGTACCAATAGGGGGCTTCAAATTTGGTTAGTAAAGAGCCCAATTCTAGTGGATTTTCGTTATAGAATGTAGAAAGTAGAAGTATGAGTATTACTCCTATTGTTGAGAAAATTGGAAATATCGAAAAACTAATCAGGGATGAGAAAGCTACTCTTGTGGATGATGAGTGAGTACCTGTGAAAAAGATTTATTATCCGAGTGACTATGACAGTGAGGATGAAGTTGCATCGGTTGATAATGATATGGCTCGCTCCATGGCCTCGAAGAAGGTTGGTTATGGTACTACTAGTTTGTTGGAACAATGGAAATAAGTTATGAGAATGGTGATTACGACTATGACCCGTACGATGATGATATGTATGAAGGCCAGGAAATTCCTGACAAGCTTCAAGCTATATGCGATAACTTGGATATCAAAGTGCGAGGTCGCAAGAAGAAATAGTTTTATTTTTTTATTTGTAGTCTAGTCATCTTGTGTACATTTCTTTAAGGAAGTAATTTGCCTATGTAACAGGCGGAGATGTGAGATTCACCCTCATCCTTTGTACTTAACTGTTTTTTGGAGTAATAAATTTTACCGGAGAAACCTTTTACCCAAAAAAAAATTGTTTACATTTGTTGTATTTTAAAATATAAAGTCTAAAGGTCTAAAGTTTAAGTGGTTATTTGTTTATTTTTTAAAGTTATAATAAAACTTGTACATTTATAAATTTACACTTAACTCCATATAATTTATTTAAAATTAAACCACTAAAGTTTTATTAATTACCTCATCTTTTTTCAAGTATTTGTTTTCACAAATTTGACACATGTATTTTTATGTGTTTTTTTCCATCGGGTTTCTCACAATTTTTTTTTGAATTTTGACTTTTTATTAGCCAATCAGATCGCACGATTTTGCCTACGTGGCAAAATTAAACTTTCTTATTGATACAATTTTTTTTTCATAACATTTAATCTCATACAAAACTTTAAAATGATGTAATTCTTTTATTATATAAAAAGATATATATAATATATGTCCATATATCGCTTCAAAGAACATATATAAATTATACATACTCAGTTGAACCTAACTACATAGTAGATATAAATGCAATGTTAAACCTAACTACATGCATGCTGTCATAAATATAAAACTAACTCAAAACGTCAACAATGACTCTGTAAAAATAGAAAGTATTGATACCACATCAGTTCTACGAACACAGTTAGACTTTTTGCTTCTTATTTTCAATTATGGTTTTTATAATTTTTTCGCTTCATCAACATAAATGTTGATCATATATACTTCCTGTCAAGTAACCATTATGTTTGTCCTAAACCTCGAAAATTTAACGGTCATGGACGTGCAACTATGATGTGAAGGGCGGCTATTCAAGTTTCGGCCTTACAGATGGATAACAAACATACAAGTAGAGGCCCTAGACCTAGAGCGGAGAGTAGTTACCGGTTAGCCAAAGTAACCATCACGTAAGGTTGGTGTTTGAATTTGATTTAATTATCTTTTTTTGAACGGCATTTTATATAAAGACTAGCAAGAAGCTAGGAAAAATTACAAATTAATAGAACTAGGATTTTTCATCCAAGCGTTCCAATCAAAGTTGGAACTACAATGACTAGAGCACCAATAAAAAGACAACCGAACAATTTCATCAAAAAGAAGATCTAAACGAGGAAAATTGGTCCCAAACAAGACTTGGTTGCGAAACTTCCAAATAACCCACCAAGTGATATAACAAACACCTTCGAACACATCCTTGAAACGCTTGAAAACTCTGAGATTATTTAACCAAAGAAGCCAATCGCCATATGAGAGAAAGTCTTGATACTCTAATTCCCACCAATGAACAACCTTAAGCATTAACTGACGAGCCAATTGACAAGAGAAAAGAAGGTGCGAAGTTGATTCCACAGCAATACTACAAAGAGCGCAAATAATAGATGGGATGTCAAGACCACGAAAAGAAAGATTCAACCTTGTGGGCAGCTTATCCAAAGAAATTCGCCAAGCAAAAATATTAATCTTGATGGGAATAAACTTAACCCATCTTTTAGGAACATCCGCCTTCGGAAGAAAAGTATTTGAAATAAGAAGAAGAAGAAGTTGTTCTTCTTCAATACCACTACGAGGAGATCTTCGAAAAGAACTAGAAAGAGAATTATCTCTCAACTTTGAAGCCACACTAGCATGATTGTCTAATTTCAGAGAATACAGCCTCGGGTATATTTGTTTTAGGGGGCAATCACCAAGCCACACATCATTCCAAAAGGAAGTAGACTCACCATCCCCCACTTTCTTTTTGACAAGCAAAAGAAGATCAATACCCTTATTGGAGAGCTTTCTGACTTCGCTAACAATATCGAGCCAAGTAGATCGTCTTGAATGAGAAGGAGGATTGTCAAGAGCTCCACGAACACCATATATGGCTATAATAAAACGGGACCAAAGAGAAGAACCATTAGCAATAAACCGCCAAATCCATTTAAAAATAAGGGCGCGATTAAAAGCAAAAAAGCTAGAAACACCAAGACCTCCATTTTTCTTAGAAGCTAAAATTTTATTCCAACAAATCAAAGACATCTTCTTCTCCGCATTTTCCACGCCATTGAAAAATTCCTACTAATAGTTTCCATTTTGCTAGAACACCTTTAGGAACCTTGAAGGAGGACATGTAATATAACGGCAAAGAGCTCAACACAGATTTGATGAGGGTAAGACGACCACTGATCGAGAGAGTTTTAAGCTTCCATTTAGAAAGTCTAGAAGATAATTTAGCAACGACATCATCCCAAGAGCTAAGTCTCGACATAATACCACCTACCTTTACCCTAAGATATTTAAAAGGCGTGTGGAGAGTTGAGCATCCAACAGATCTAGCTACTGAAGCCACAACATCAAGAGGAATACCAATACCCATAAGCTTACTTTTATGAAGATTGATCTTGAGACTTGAAGCCAAATAAAACCACTTAAGAACGTTAACAATTGTTGATAAATATAATAAATTCCATTTACCAACAAATATAACGTCATCAGCATAGAACAAGTGAGATAAGCTAAGAGAATCATCAATGCGAATACCATTGTAAAGCCCAGCATTCACCACATTATTGAAGGATAAATGCAAGCTTTCCATACTCAGAATAAAAAGAAAGGGAGATAGAGGATCCCCCGGTTTTAATCCTTTAGAGAATTTTAACTCCGAGGTCGGACTACCATTAACAAGAATAGATCACATAGCAGAGTTAAGGCACCCATGAATCTAACTACGCCATTTAGGGCCAAAACCAAAGTTATTTAGAACCACATCTAAGTAATCCTATCTCACCGAATCAAAAGCTTTTTCAAAGTCTATCTTAAAGATCAAGGCTTTGGTATTCTTGTGCTTACACCATGATAATAGCTCATTAAGGATAAATGGACCGTCAAGAATTTGCCTATTAGAAACAAAGGCTGATTGGACATCACTTACAAGCTCCGATATAATGAGGCTCAAATGATTAGCTAAAATTTTGGTAATGATTTTATACATACTACCAATCAAGCTAATATGACGAAAGTCTTTAACCATTTTGGCTTCCTGCGATTTGGGAATCAAAGCAATAAACGAAGAGTTACATCCAGGAGGAAAAATACCAGTAGAAAAAAAGAAGTAACAGCAGCCACGACATCATGATCGATTAGATTCCAATATTTACGATAAAACTCAAAGGTAAAACCGTCAGGGCCAGGAGATTTATTTGTTCCACAATCCCAAACCGTACTTTTTATCTCGTCATAAGAAACATTTCTTTCGAGATCATCATTTTGATTAGGGGACAATCAGTTAGGAAATTAAGAGTCAAAGGTGATACTGCTAGTAATCGGGGGAGCAAAGCGGTTAGCAAAGTGCTTCAGAAATTCATTTTTCACCATAGAAGGATTAACGATCCAATCACCATCTACTAAAACTCTACGAATAGCCAACTGAGAACATTTCTTGTTAATGATTCCATGAAAAAACTTAGAATTTTCATCCCCCTATATAACGAATTAAATTTTGGCCTTTTGGACCATATCTATCGTAGAATCATTATTAAAATCATGCAACTCCTTTAACAAGTTTGACCTTTCTTGAATCATATCATCATTACATCTTCCTTGATCTAAAATCTTATCCAGCTCAATAAGATGATTCTGAATATTTCATTTATTCTCATTTAACTTTTGATTATCTTCAGCTAGCCAATGTTTAATCGAGGACTTAAGAGACTGCAATTTTTTCTTCAACTTTATGATACTATTCGATTCCATACAATCAGAATTCTTCCACGAATCTTCTATCATCTTATCAAAACCTTTCTTGGAAGACCAAGAATGAAAAAACCAAAACGGAGTAGGGCCATAATCAACATTCAATTCACGAAGAAGGATAGGTCGATGATCTGATAAATGTTTACCAAGACATAAAGCTGATATAGAAGTAAATAAAGCCAACAAAACTTCAGAAATAAGAAATCTATCCAGTTTAATCATCTTGGAAACATATTTATAAGCCCAAGTAAATGAGTATCCTTCTAATGGTAGATCAATCAAACCCGTTATAGTGATGAAATTATTAAAAGAATTGGCGCCATGAGAATTAAACAAAGAACCATGTCTTTCATGTTCATATCGAACTTCATTAAAATCACCTAAGAGAATACACTCACCATCCCAAGAATCTATCAAATGGCGAATAAAATCTCAATTAATTTGTCTGACAAGATACTGAAACCTATCTTCAGGTAAGGCTTTAGTAAACATATCAGCTAATTGGTATTCAGTTCTGAAAAAGTACAATTGAATTATACCATTTTTAACCTGTTCCTTGATAAAATGGTAGCGAGTATGGATGTGCTTGGTACAGGAGTGTTGCACGAGGTTGTATGAGATTGCTATGGCTGACTGAGAGTCGCAATACAATGGTATTTTGTGGTAGTTGAAGTCATACTCCTTAAGCTGTGTCCTCATCCACATTACTTGAGCACAACTTGGAGATAATGTCGTGTACTCAGCTTCTGCTGATGACATTGCAGTGCAGTCCTGCTTTTTTGACATCCACCTAACTAACTTATCACCTAGGAACTGTATTCTTCGAGAAGTGCTTTTGCGAGTATCAAGACATCCGGCATGGTCGGCATCTGAAAAAGATGTTAGTTCAAAGCCAGAATCCTTCAGATACTAGAGTCTCATGTTAATGGTTTCCTTTAAGTATCGAAAGATCCTTTTAACCTCTTTGAGGTGTTTTTAAGTCGGTTTTGCTTGATAACGTGCAAAATAACATACTGCTTTCACTATGTCTGGTCTACTAGATGTCAAATACATGAGTGACTCGATCATAGTATAGTAGTTTGTTTAATCTACGAGTTTTCCACTCAAGTCTGCATCCAGTTTAGATTTAGTAGCCATTGGTGTACCGACGCTATCACATTTATCCATACTATGTTTTTAAAGTATTTCTAAAGCGTACTTGGCCTGGTTAATGAAGATATCTCGTAGGGATTGGTGGATTTGAAGTCCTAGAAAGAATTTTATTTCCCTCATTAAGGACATCTCAAATCTACTATGCATTAATTTTTTAAATCTTTTAGAAAATTTTAGATTTGTAGACCCGAAAATTATGTCATCGACGTAAATTTGCACAAGTAGAATGTCCTCCTCGTATCTTATTGTAAATAGAGTAGGGTCAATGGTACCTTTAGTAAAACCTTTGGACATCAGAAAATTTGAGAGTTTATCATACTAGGCTCTTGGAGCTTGCTTCAATCCATATAGATCTTTCCTTAGACGGTAAACTTTTTCTGGATGATCAGGATCAACAAACCCTTCTAGTTGTGCAACATAAACCTCCTCCTTCAGTGGACCATTTATAAATGCCGTTTTCACGTCCATTTGATAGATTGGAAAAGACTTGTGTGCAACATATGCGACAAAAATCCGAAAATCTTCCAAGCGAGCAACTGGAGTAAATGATTCTTTAAAATTAATACCCTCTTCCTGAGCATATCCCTTAGCTACAAGGCATGCCTTATTTCGAATTACAGTTTGATCTTCATCATTTTTGTTACTCTATAACCACTTTCGCTTGATTATAGTCTTGCTAAAGGGTTTGTCAACGAGTTCCCAGACTTGTAGTCTGTTAAATTGATAAATTCATCCTGCATTGCTTGTATCCATGCGAAATCAGCCATTGCTTCCTTAATGTTTTTTGGTTCAGCAGTACTCACGGTGAGCGCGAACATACATATTTCAGGATCTGTTGCAAGTTGTCGTCTTGTTTGCACTGGCTTGGATGGATTTCTACGAACTTGTTCTAGCGGGTGATCTTTGGTCCATCAGTATTCGGAATCATGTGGTTGATAGAAGGTATGCATATTTGAAATATTAATATTACGTGAGGAAGACTCAATAATTTCTCGTACCGGTGTACAGAAAGGATTGATAAATTCATCTTGTTGAAACTGTGCATCTGCTGCTTGATTATCGTTATTTTCCTCAGCATTAACATTTGTTATAGTTGTCAGTTCTATTGAAGATTGAATATTTGTTGTTGGTGGTATGTCTTGTTGGTTAGAATTGTCGGTGGGAGAAGAAGACTTGTTGACACTTGAAGTACTTGCAGTGAAAAATTCATCATACAAAGGACAAAATAAAAGATCCAACTCTTGTTGTGACGGAGCTATTGTATCTGCTGAAGGAGAAACATTTTATAGTTGGGGCACGGGGCCAGAGTTCATACTCTGACGCTTTTTGTCGTTGGAGAACGAGGCCTGAAGTGTTATTAGCAACAGACGTCTTAAACATCTCTTTGATCTCATCAAACTTAATATGTATGGATTCAACTATTAATCGGGTTCTCTTGTTGTAAACTCTATATCCCTTAGACTGAGTTGAGTACCCTACCAGAATGTACAAATCCTCTTTTTCTTTTATCTTGTCAAGATTTTCACCATCTTTGGTTAAGTAACAGGTGCAACTAAAGATGTGAAGGTGTCTAATTAAGGGTTTCCTGTCATTGATGATGTGATATGCAGTTTTCTCATGTGTTAGGATTATGATTTATCTGTTCTGAGTATAGCATGTGGTTGCAATTGCTTCAGCCCAAAAGAACAAAGAAAGTTTAGAAACTGAAAGCATCATTCGAGCAACCTCAACCAGAGTACGGTTTCATCTTTCGACAATGCCATTCTGTTTAGGTGTTCAAGGAGTAGATATTTGATTCTCAATTCCTTCTTCTTTGAAATATGCATGGAGTGTCTTGTTTAAGAACTTTGTGCCTCTATCAGTTCGAACAGTAATCACTTGAGCTTAAAGATTGCATTGAATCATATTGAGAAAATCTTTAAGAACTTCTCATGTTTCATCCTTAGATCGTAGAAATAGAGTCCAAGTATATCAGGAGTAGTCGTCAATAATTACCAGAATGTATTTTTCTCCTATATATGCTTTCAACACGCATAGGACAACATAAGTCCATATGAAGCAGATTTAGCCTTCCTTTCAAACTTGGAATGTCCTTAGTCTTGAATGAGCTTATTTTTTTCTTTACTCAATTCAAAAGAGGAACATAGTTGATCATTGACATATTTTAGTTTCGGTAAACCAATCATGATATCCTTTTTTGAAAGCAAGTTGATGTAGTCGAAGTTAAGATGAGAAAGTCTTCGATGTCATAAACATGCTTGAGTTGGTGAGGCTTTAGCTATGAAACAAATTGGAGTTGATGAAGTGGTTTCTTGAAGATAAATTTTATAGAGATCAGATCCACGATTACCAGTGAGTAAATCATTTCCCTGGAGATCTCTAACAAAACAAGTAGATTTCCATAAAGCAACCTCCAAATCCGCATCACAAAATTGACCAACCAAGAAGAGATTGCGATTGAGCCCTTCGACGTAATAAACCCTGTTGATCGTGATATTTCCTTAAACCAAATCTCCATAAACAAGAATTAGAGAAAATTGTTCATTGCCAAAATGACAGGTACCCATATATTTTTCAACAAAATTGCACAGCAACTTTAGATTGCCCGCCATATGCTTTGTGCATCCAGAGTCAGCAATGAATAGGATGAGTTGAACAATCTGCAAGAGAATTAGAGGACGATGGAACACTTGACAAATTAGATCCTAAAGTATTTGTGATTTTCAAGACATTAGTTATCTTAGATGCATTATCTATTGTTGGAGTAATACTTGTGTTCACATCTTGTTTCTTAACTTTAGGCACCTATTTCATTTTTGTCTTAGGAACCCATTTATATCCGGATAGGCATTATTGTGATATCTACCATTTCCACGCCTTACTCGTTTTCTCATAAATCATCTTATAGTAACTCTTGGATTTCTAAATAGTAGATTCTGATGCCACTGTTTTCTTAGGGGGTGTTGCAATAGATTTGTTCGCTTGACTTTTAGGTTTTCTAGTACTAATAGGTACTACTTTAGGCTTTTTAGTTCTTGCATTCACGTCATGGATAAATTTAGAAACACAAGCATCATGATTCGAATTAAACATACATTTTCCACAAGTAGCACAAACAGCATTAACATTCGAAGTTCTGGATTTTAAATTGTCATTACACGCAGTTCTGCACTTTTTTTTATTAGAAATACTAGAAATCCTATGGTGGTCTTCTACTTCAGTCTTCTTAAAATTTACTTGACTATTGTTTGGCATGACCTTATCTTTCATTTGAGTGCTCCTAAGCTATGGTCTGCTAACACTAGTTCGGTGAATTACTCTTGTAGAGGTAGACACACGAGGATTAGTATTCCTAGAAGTCTAAGGCAACTGTGGTGCTCTAGTTTATGTTGTCCTTGTGTTAATTCGATACATTCCTGGTTTAATTACATTTGTGTTTCTTACAGCTTGCCTTGCTGTTTGAGGCAAAATCTATATAGTGACTGGTTTTGATAAACCCTATGACACATTAGTTTTGGGAACTGACTTTGTCTTTGAAAAACTTTTCCTCTCAAGATAGTCTGAAAAAGGAGTTAGTTTGCCTAAAACTGATAGTTTTGGAATCCTTTGAGCATTTGGTTGACGAACAACAGATGGTTTATCAATCTTCGTTTCCACAAACTTTCCTTTGCATTTCTCAATGAGTTTCTTTTACTCACTTATTGCAATTTTCTTGTCTTGCAATTGAGTTTTCAGATCTTGTATTTCGAAATATTGTTCACGTTCTTTTAGAAATACATTTGACGCTTTTTCTTTGCAAACTGTATCATTTTTCATTTGTTCTTGACATTGTTGTAAAGCAAGTTTAAGAGAAATCAAGTGTTTTTCTAATTTAGCAAAACTTCGTGAATGCTCATTATAAACTTCTTTACTAACAGTTTTAGTTTGTTTAGAAAGCTTTTGTTCAAGACATTCACATTCTTTCTCTTTATGAACATATAAGCATTGCAATTCAGTGTGAGCATCTAAATTAGATAAAGAATGCAAATAAGAACACATAACATCATTAGACACACACTCTTGCAGAAGTATATCATACATGTTTGAAAATTCTGCTTTGTCAGATTCAAGGTCGTTAATTTCTTTTTCAAGGGATTCACTGTACTTTAAATCAACATCCATTTCTTGCTTAAGTTCATGAACAAATTTGAATCTATCATTTTGTGTCTTTAGGGCAAGAGACATCAAACATGTTTAAATTAGTATTTTCATATCATGAGCAGTTGGTGCACGAAAATGATCATGAGAATATTTTTCCCAAGCTTGATCAACAAGTTCTCTAAAATGATTTATGTTATTAGTCATTACATTATAAGTTTGTCTACTTTTACTAATTGATTTTGAAATAGATAAGAAACCGATGTTTTTGAGAATTTTTGGTTTAGATTTAACAAGAGATTTTCTCCACATTTTTTTCTTACTTCATTTGCATGTGCCAACTAATCATGATATTCCTATGACGCTAGTTTAAAATTTTCATAAAGACTATTTTGCTTTGTGTAATCATAAGGTTTCACTAAGTCTTTATTCAATTTTGATCTACTCTCTTTTTCAAGAGTTAAGGTCTTTTCCCTATCAGAGACAAATCTATTTGCAGCATCAGATGTGTCATATAGGATCTCATACAAACATGGCTTTTCAGATTGAGCTTTCTTAAGGTACATTAGGTTTCCAAAAGTTGGTCTACCATTGAATGTTGAGCCTTTAGGAGCTAACATATGAATGGTTTGAATTGATTGATTCCTTTTATAAACAATTTCATTCAAAAACTTTAATTGCTTTTCTATTGAAATTATTTTGTCAATGTCTTTTTCTTCCTTAAGTTTCAAATCTGTTATTACCTTGGTTTTCTCTTTGACAATACCTTCATAATGTGACTTTGTTAAAAAACTCTGTTTGACCAACTCATCGTGTTTCTCTTTGACAACTAAAATTTCTTATGCTTTAAGTTTTAAACCTTCTTTTATGTCAATTTATTTTTGAGCTAATAGTCCTAGAGTTTCATTTAACTTTCATTAAAGTTTGTCATAATTAACTGTACGGTCATTTAAGGTCTTGTACGTCTCAACCTCAGTCTGTTTACTTTGAAGTGCAATTAGGCAACTATCCCGAGTAGTATTAGACTCCTTAAGATTGAATTTGCACACTTTTAATTCTTGAGTCAATGATGCGTTTGCTTTCTTTAATTGCTTTAAGTGAGTTTAAATATTATTCGCATGATTGTTTCTAAAAAACAACTTCTAATAGATTTAAATAGTTACTATAAGTGATCAAAACAAGTTTACGGTGAGTTTTAGGTACTTTCGGCAAGATTAGAAGGTTTTCGGCAAGTTTGACCACCAATGACCACTATTAATCGCCATTGACCACGGTTGACTATCTGTTTGACCCTGTTACATAAATTGAAAAGGTCGGTGTCCTTGTAGCGCCCAAGCGACGATTAATCGGCCTTGTAGACCTTATTTTGCAACACTGGAAATTAGACAACTATCCCGAATACTATTAGACTCCCTAGAGTTCTACTAGTCTCCGCAAGAATAGATTTGCACTCTTTTGAATCTTTTTATTTTCATCAACATCAAGTTTTAAATTTGCAATCAAATTAGCAAGCGCAACATGCTCATCATCACATTCTTCAGCATTTTAGTCAGTCTGAATATCATTATTACACATATCTAGTGAATCAGGAATGACATTACTATCAACCTTTTCCACTACACATGTGTTATTAATGGATTTAGGTTGCTCAGAATGCTGTCTCTCATTGGCAAACACATTATATTCAACATCATATTATACATGTTCCAATGGCTCAGTATCAGTTGCTGAGTCTGTAGTTGGAACCTCCTGAATCTTTGCCAAATAGCTGTAATGTACTTCCAATTCTTGTTCGTCAATTTCTTCATCCGTGTCCTCTAGCCAATCAGCTTGCTCTGCCTAAAGTGGAACACCTTTCTCAGCTTGTTTGCACAACAACATCTTCTCCTTGTGATACGAGTAGTCTTTTACCTTTTTTTGGTTTTCTGCATTCCTTAGCAAAATGACCAAATTCCTTGCAATTAAAACACTGTATCTCAGTCTGCTGCACTACTTGACTGCCTATAGTCTCCCTAGCCCTAACAACAGTTATTGTCATCTAATTCCAAACTTCCTAGTCTGATTATCATTCTTGTACCTTAGAGAAGTATCTACATTCTTGTTCCTAGAGTTTGAAGAAGTTCTGAGGTTGTTGTTGGTAGGTTTGTAGATCTTTTTGAAGTACTTTGCAATGAGTGCAAAGTTTTTTGCATATCCTTATCTCTCTAAGCTTGTTCTGGATCACTGTCTTCTTTAGAAGAAGATTCAGATGGAGGTGTGATTGGTTTGGCTATCTCTTTGCCTTTGTATTTGGATGATGCATTAGATCTGGTGGAAGATGATTGTTTTGATGTTGGTGCATATGTTTTGTGAGATTTTGGTGCTTGATAATAAGAATCTGGATATTGTTGAGCAGCAGCAACAAGTGCTAATGGGTTTGCATTCTTGGCTATTCTCCCAACACGGATTTCATTAAGTTCCTTCTGATACTATTTCAGAACGTCAAAGAGCTTGTGATATGAGACTGTGTCCAAGTCATGATTTCCCTTGACAATTGTCACAAATCTTGACCATTCTGGTTGAAGTTGTTGAAGAAACTAAACATTGACTTGCATCGTAGCAACTGCCAAGTTGTTTATTATCATTTCATTCATCATCATGTAAAATTTAGAGTAGTGTGACTCCATTGACTCTCCATCATGAGAAGCGAATTTTCTAAACTCCCAAAACAAATTAGTCTTGACATCTTGAATGTTAAGAGATTCACCCTATTGTAGCCTTTCAATAGCTATTCTCATATCATGAGCTGTCTTGCATGCATCAACAGTTGAGTATATTTCATCTCTAATTCTAGTCAGTAGCAAATGAATTACTTTCTTTTCTAATTCATAATGAGCTTTGTTTTCAGGAGACATATTCAAGATTGTCTCAACGGCTATTCATTCTAGAACTTCTAGAGAATCATCTGTTGTAGGTACATCTGAAATTGTGATAGTAGAATGTGTGTAAGGACCTTCAAGTATGCATTTCCTTAGGGTATCACCATTCGGTCTTGTATCAATGTATCTTAAGAAACGTGATTGCCACTGTGCATATCTTCCCGTTGCAAGCATTAGTGGACGATCATTTAAACCAGGTTACATGATGTTGTTATGCATTTGACTGTCGGTTGTGGAAGTTGTGATTGGAGTAGTCATGATGAATTTGTTTGTTATGAAGTGAAAATGATTTGTAATATCTTAAGTAGATGTGTTGTGATTGAAGTTGTGGTTGAATGAATGCAATTAACGTCCACAGGATTTTACAAATCTATGATTTAAACCAAGAAAAGAAG